>BOPP01000119.1:3744204-3760260 GCA_017312745.1 Gryllus bimaculatus | reverse complement strand
GCTTGTGCGAGGGCAGCAGCGCGGAACGTGAAGGTGACTGCTGTGGGCCCTTTCTTCTGTGAAAGGCCCTGTGCACGCCCTGTTCGCCGCCTTGCCGGATTCTCGCGCAGGATCGCGGAGCGGGAAGGCCTCAGCGCCTTGCGAGCTTTTTTTCCTGTTTTCCCCCCACCAGGTTTCGCCTATAGAGCAGGAATTTATTTTCTTTGGGGTCATTATAAATAACTGCAAGCCGATTTGGCTGGTGCAGTTAAAGAAGGCTTAATTGCTTACAAACTAAAACTATCCTATAACTATAACTATACACATTCCCACTTAGAGCGTTTGTTAGTTTTAGCTTTTTTTTTATTAAATCTTTAATGGGGAGATTCTTGAAAATTGTTCAAATTTTCTTCTTTCAATTTTTTTTCTCACTCGCATTCATTCATTAATAATTATATTTACAAACCATCCCATTCATTCATCATTCATTACAAACAGCCAACCACTTCACAACACTATATACAGTTTAAAGCCAAGCCACGGCGCGACTTCAATCAAGCGTCCGTGGCGCCCGACGTCTTCGGTCCCAACGACTGGCCCAAGCGATTCGCGTAGTACGCGAAATCATCCGCGAACTCAGGAGCCCCGCCAGCGTTGAATACCAGTCTTGTTTCAGCAGAAGCGCGCGCGTTCATTCCGTCATAATCCGAAGAGGGTAGGAGAAAGAAAACACTCCCCTGAGGCACGCCTGACCTCGGGTGCGTCGTGAGGGACGAGTATACGTTATTGACGCGCACTTTGAAACTGCCTGTCAGAGAGAAAAACTCGCGATCAGTCTGACGTAGCAATGCGGCTCACTCCCGCGCACGCAAGGCACTCGAGCAACACCCCGCATGCCACACAGAGTCGAAAGCCGACCCGGCATATCCAGAAAGACAACTGGCAGGTTCTGCCGTCTCTCAGGGCGAGGCCGATCTCCGTGCAAAGCTGCGTATCAAAAGCTCCCTGCCTTTTCCCTTTCCTGTCAATAAAGGCAAAGCCCTGTTCAGCCCTGCCCCTTCCCCCCTAGCCTGCCCTTCTCTGCTCCTCCCCTCCCAAGAGCTCTCTTGTCCCTCTCTGCTGTGGCTCTTGCTGTGTCTTCCCCTGAGCCTGGGCCCTTCTCTTCCTTGTAAAGGCGCTGCTTCCCTTGCTCCCCCTCCCTTGCCAAGCCTCTCCCGCCTTCCTGTGTTGCGCCGCTGCGAGCCCCTTCCCCCCCTTTGCCCCTCCCCCCCCTGTCTTACGCCCCTCTGGCTGCGCGCGAGCTAGTGACCAGCTCGAAAGCCAAATTGATTCATCTCTGAGAAGATTGAGACGACGTATTTCCTGTGGCAAACCGTGACAGATCAGTCTCCAAACGTTTCCCAGGATGGAGAGTTAGGATAATAGGTCCCATAGCTGCTCGGGAATAGTTTTATTTTGCCAGGTTTGGTATTAGTGCAATGGTCGCCAATCCTCCGCGCCCTTGGGCGAAAATAGCAACACGCAGACGCCATTCAGGAGCTTCGAGTAAAAAACTCCGGACTTCCGCGCCCGCCAGAGCGCGCAGTGTTCTGCGTGAGAACCGTCCGGGCCACCTGCCTCCTCGCATTGAGGGTGTTTTAGCTCAGCTCGAAGCTCACTCTCCCGTTACTCGGCTGGGAGAGGTGGGAGAGGGCAAACGGCCCAATGGAATTGCTGCTGACCGCACGGCCACTGGCGCACAACCAACAGCGGCTGGCAGCGAGGCGGCGCCCATTTCGAACGCGTGAACTGCAAGGCAAGGCGAATTCGCTAAGGTTTCGCTTTTTGTCGCGTCGTCCCACGCACGTAAACGGGCCGAGATGGTGGGAGCGGCCGGACGTCCCCGGTCCCGCGTGCTCTGAATCGCGGGGGGCGGGCCCAAAGGTCTACTCCCGGTTGCGGCCGAGCGCACGAGAAAAAATCCCAAATGTGGCCTGCTCGTGGAGATTGCATTTCAAAATAGTATCAGGCCATTGAGCAGCTCTCTCAGCCCGTAGAGATGAACGGAATTCTCTGCTTACATTGCGCGCCCCGACTCTCTATCAACGGGAGTAGCCATAGTCGGCGCATGAACTTTGAGAGTTCTTGCGCAATTCCTCGTAAGATCCTTCTTGCTCATCTGTTGAGCTCAGGCGAGAATTCTCTACACCTGACAATTATATTTTTGCTTGGAAGCCGATTCAATGTTACAGTGAAGTGATTCACTGCTTCGTCCGATCTCGTCTTCGTTATGTACTGGTTGTCTGCTCAGGCTGAGAGTCAGGCTGTGTTGCGAAACCTGCCCAGTTCGTGTCACGGGTAGTTCGAAAACTAACTTGGCGTTATCGCTGCGAGGGACGCCACAAACGCATGTTACTGGATTATGATCGGAATCCAGTACGGCAATTGAGAGGGGAAAACCACACATTCAACGCCCTTTCACAATCATTAAAATCAACAACGCCCGCGGTTCCTGTTTCGTATTCCGGGAAAATGCGTGGGGCTATTCGTGGCGACAGGATCTCTACGCCCGCTTGTGCTCAAGATTGGAATTTTGTGTTGCCGTTTCTGTTTGCTCCGGAGACCGCCCCAAGTTCTAGTGTCTGCGTTAAAGGTACCAGAAAGATAACTTAGAATTTAGTGCAAGAAGGCGCTCAATTCCACGGATCTTAAGGTTTGGCTGGCAGTAGACGGATACGATAGTAAGTCGGCCGTTTCCTACCCAGACGTACGCCCCGACCGCCTTCTAGGAGACGCCAGAGCAATACAGGGATTTCGGCTTTAAGCTGCGTGCGTCTCGCGCCAGCGCGATTGCTACTTACGTCCGCCTGCGCTGCAGCGCGGTCCTCGGCGATAAAACAGCAATCCCGGAGTTGAATTTGCGTTCATGAGTAAGCCAGTTTCTTGTAAGGCACAGATATATAGTTGCATTTCAATTGCAAATTGTTTCTATTTTGCTGGCTTCGAAGATTGCAACTTCGCGCGTTCCAAGTGCAGCGCGGAGAGTTGCTATTCGCTTGAATGGTGGCTATGCGCGACGGAACAAGCAGTGCTTTGCAGCGCAGTTCCGTGTGGCCACTAGTAAGTGCAATGCCGCACACTTCCATGCTGTGTAGCCATCCCATATCCTTTCGGACAATCTATGGCTGATACTGGAAAATAGAGAGAAAGAACATGGTCAGGAAAAGACAATAGCCATTCGCGCGCTTCTTGGCGTTGTTTACCGCACTTTTCATGCAAGTATTGGCGTCTCGCCTATTGGTACAATATCTCTCGGCGCTGTGTACGTGCCGTGCGGATCCGGCTCGTACAAAGATAAATTTTATTTATATGTCATTATTTGACGTATTTAATTTTGGAATAGAAAGTTTTCGCTAAGTTTTAAAGTGATCTTCTAGGGAGCGTAGTTTTACTGGCAGCGTGTAAATCTGCGATGCTAAATAACATTGGCGCGCACAGTATTCTACGAAGGCAACGCATTTTGAACTTCTGCAAACTATGTAAGTGTGCATTCGCGCTAATTCCCCGAACTTGGGCGGTGTAGTCTAATGGGTCCTAATATGCTTTATAATATAAGCAGGCATTCGCTGCTTGGACAGTTGCTTCGCTTAGTAATAAGCTTCGCACATGGCAGGCGTTGCCATGCTTTGCTACGGAGGCGGTCCGCGAGTTTCGCGAAAGTTAGAGCGCGGTCCAGCGTGAGCCGAGGTACTTTGTGCTGGCGCGCCCATTCGATGTTTGAATTGATAGCGCGAGCGGCCCGGCTGGTCGTATTGTATTTGCGTGTGAAGAAGACTGTCGTGCTGCTTTCTCACGTTTCACTTTGATACGAAGCGTGCAGCCCCCCTGGATCTGAAACAGGTGCATCCAAATATTTAACAGAGCAGATCCGATTCTTCTGTGACGTGGAATTACTGCGTAGTCTCTTGCGTACATTGGGCGAGCTCGGTTGAATCGAGGTAGGCATGTTGCGCAATACAGGGAGTGAGCACAGGGAGATTAATGCTCCCTGAGGCACGCCCGCCGTATGCGCGCCGGGATTTAGTTGATGTTCGCCGTGCGACGCACATTGAAACGATCTGTCAGGAGGGAAGGAGTGAATAAGTGTGTACAATTATAGGAGGGGAATTGGCTTTCATCAGTTTGCGAGGAGGCGTCGTGCCAAACCTTAATCAAGGCGCTGGGACGTCTAGGAAAACGCTCCGCAGTGAATGCCGCTCTTCGCAAGTTGCGCGAATTCTGTCAAGATATGGCGCCTAGCATGAAAGGTATGATGTGTGCGCCCTAAAACACAAATTGCTCTTTTTATTTAATTTAGGCCTGCTTTTCCGGAAATTTGATCTCTTCTTCCTTGTGGGAACTTTCCCCCCTGTACAAGTAGTCAAAGTACTATATTGATATTAATTTTGCTGCATAATAAAAAAATGTAACAACCGATTCAAGTTGAATTCGTACTCTTTCCGCCGTTTTCTAGTGCTACTTGCCCCTTAACGAGGGACCTTACGCACCGGGTTTTCCTCGCGTGTCCGCGTCTCTGCCCACGTCTCTGAGAATTTACGTTGTTTCACTACGATCGTTTTTACCTTGCCTACTTGCACCTATGTGAATTGGCAGTCCTTAATTTGTTTCTCCGAACTTTCCATTTGCAAGTTGTAACCACCGCCTCCCCGATTACCTGCTTCTTTCGGAGATTCAGCTTTGCCCGGCTGCTTCGTCGGCAGACTCCCTAGAGAGAGGCATGCATGCTTGCCAAACTACTAGAGAAAAAGAGTCCAGCATTTTCATAAACTACTTTAATCACTTAGTATAGTGTGTGGGTGTAGGCCGAGATGATGCGCAGCGGTCCCCTCTTTGTCTGGACCGCAACCGCCGTGGCCTCGATGTTCTGGAACTGCGGCAAAGCTAATTCGTGATGCGCGATGCCGCGCCGCACTAGAACTGCCGTTCCGCCGCCCGGGTTTGAGTTCGTGGGCCGTGCTGATCTGTCAGACCTGTAACAAATGTAGCCAGGGAGAGAGAAACGATGCTTAGGTTGTAAGTGCGTTTCTCCTAGCTACAAATTGAGAGGTGGTGCTTTGCGGCGAATGCGGCTAGCTCAGCCTGTTTGTTCCTGCTTACGATACCATTGCAGTTCCAAAAGGCGAGCTGGAGCTGCTGGAAGGGAATTGGCGGTATTATTATTTCTGATGGCCGCGTTTGGATGGGCTGCTCTCTCACGTGAGGGCGAGCGGGTCGACGTCGTCTCGGCGCTTGAGGCGTGGCGGGCCCGATCCTGTTGGCGGCGCTCCTCCCGTCGTCTCTGCGCCTCGTTTCCCCTGAAACAGCGGCGCTGGTACTCGGAGCAACACTTGTACCTGGCGCCGTGATGGTCCGCGCTACAGTTTGCGCAGCGCTTCGACTCCACGGGCGGGTTGTCCCCAAGGGGGGCACGCCGCCGTGTCGTGCGCAGCGCCGCACTTCCCACAGCGCGAGTGGCGTGCGCAGTGCCGCTGCACGTGACCGAAGTCAAGGCAGTTGCGGCACTGCACGGGGCCTCTCGGCGGCCGATACCGCTCCACCGAGATACGCAGGCCTTAAAGTTCTCGCAGCGCGAGGATTCTGCGCTGCTCCGCCTCGTCCGGCAGCGTCACGAGAACGAGCGGGATGGATCGTCCTCTCCTCCCGTGCTTGCGGCTCGTCAGCCGCTCCGCCTTCTCCGCCTGAAAGTGAAGCCGCCCGAGGGCGGCGATTAGCGCTGGGGCGTCCGTTCTAAGCGGAACGCCGCGGATGATTACCCGCAGCTTCCGCGCATTACCGAAGGAATACGTGTGGTATTCCATCGTTCTCTCCCTTGTAGGGCGACGGAGGCCGTGTAGTCCTCCGTTGTGGCCGTGCGGAGGCGCACGGCTTCTGTCGCTTCCGTAGCGACCGGGTTTCCGCACACTCCCCGCAGCGCCTCCAAGAGGGAGAAAACGTCTCCGCTCCCGAACACGTGGATAGGCGGTGGGCGTCGTTGACGGCGGACGAGCGTGAACTCTTCTTCTTCTTGGGGGGCCGCGCCGGCGTCCGGCGTCGAGGCCGGTGGCTCGTGCCTGGCGGCTGCGGGCAGAAGCAACGCGCAGGTTATTGCATATGCGCTCCGTTGACGGGGTAGCCATGTGCAAGCGCTTTGGCGACCCCGCGTGGCGACGAGCCCCGCGCCCGCGGCTGTGGCTTTCTTCCTCCGGCGGAGTTTGAAAGGCGGCGCCCGGTGACGCAGCGTTCGACACCGTAGTTTGGCCCGAGGGCCTCGCTCGGTTTGCTGCTTTTGCTCTAAGTCCTAAAAAGGACTGTTTTCCTCGCTGTCCGGAGCTCTTCTCAGAAGCGTACTTCCTCTTCGGCGGTCAGCTTCGGAATCCTGATCGACCTCGAACGCCCACGCACTATATTTATACACACACGAGCTGGTTTTAATAGGTCCTTGCGGTCTACTCCCTGTGGGAGCTCTCTCGCGATCTGGTATCATGAGTTTATTAAATTTGATACCTACGCCTTTCGGTTGCCCCAATGCGACGTATTGCTTAGTTTGCTAGGCTTGTTGCCGCGTGTGCTTTGTGCACTTTTGTCACTCGAGCGCTTATCACTTGAGCACTGAACAGTTGATTTTGTTTGTCACACGAAAATGTTTCCAAGAAGGGTGTTAGTTAGTCATTCCAAGTTCGCGTTTACTAATAGATTTTTCTTTATTTTTACTTGTTTACAGATTTTTTACATTGAGTTTTAGTGTGCTTTGCTTAATTAACAACTAGCCTCAGCCTAATTTTCTTTAACCTAATATTTACAATTTTTATTGTCATTATAAGATAGTTCCCTAGTATTAACTTAATAACTTAATATCTTAATATAGCTTAATCTAAATTTCCTATGATCTAATATTTACAATGTTTGAGTGGACATTGTGTTATTCTACATTTATGTACATATTTATAGTTCTTAATAGCTAATTAGTCTAACATTTCTATAACTTGTATTTACAATTAGTGCGCTTCTGTGTGGGTACGGTGAGACCGTGATTTTGAGCGGACGGCGCAGAAGGGTTGTCGGAGGCCAATCATGTTCCTTCTGCGATTGGCGCCCTGTTTGAAACTGCTTATCTGCCTGACTTTTTTGGTTTGTATACTTGTAGTTGAGTATATGTTTTAATATATGTTTACATTTTTAATGTGTTCAGTAGTTTCATTCTTTAGTATGAGATGTGTTAATATGTTGTATTTAAGTGTGTTTATATGTCTACATGCATTTCTACATATATACACATACATACACACATACACATATGTATATATATACATATACATACATGCACACACATACACATATATTTGTGTAATGTTTTCAGTTGTTGGATCGTGTAATTGGTCGTTTTGTATAGTTGAGTATGTGTTTGTGTGTTGTGTTTTTGTTTTGTTGTTACGACGGTTTTTGAAATGTTATGTCGGAGGGGAGTTTCTCTAGTGGGAACCGAGTTTGTTTGCAGTAGTACTGTGCGTAGCTTTGAAAGAGGGGGTGGGTATTTAAGTTCGTGAAGATGTCGTGAATTCTTTCCGTGGCGAGTTCGTGTAGTGTGTTGGTGATGGTGTTTGTGTTTCTATTTGTGAGTTCCTTTGCAAGGACAGCCTAGAAGTGGGCGGAAGGCTATTCTTATAAAGTAGTTTTCTGCGTGCGTGAGTAATTAAAGACTAGTGTCAGTGGCCGTGGCCCATGCCTCGCATGCTCCCCGCGCTCCGAATACATGCGTGGTAGAGTTGAATTTTGGTTTGTTTGGTCCTTCAAACGCTCGCCTTTCAGAAATGTAGGGCAGAAGAGATGCAAGTCGTCGGATCAATGTTGGTTCGAGCGTGAAGGAATGTGTGGTTTTCCAGGTCAGCCTCCTGTCAAAAGTTACTGCCTAGTTATTTAATTTGGCGTCTCGCCACGGAATCGTGTGCCATTTAGGGCGGATGAAACGCGACAGTGCGGCGTTGTGCGAAAACCCTTTGTGTAAGTAGCGATGCTTGGCATTTCTAGCGCGTTCAGCGTGAGGTCCGTTGTCCGCTCTCCATTTCGCCAGCGTATCAGCTGCGCGCTGCAAGTCGCTTGACGCGCGAAACGCTATTTCATCTGCGTAGACGAATTCCGCTCACTCCGGCAGTAGTAGGGATGGCATTACAAACAAAGAGAGGAGATAGCTCAGCGCCCTCGAGGGATCGGCCGGCGAGAATTGGTCAAGAGGAGTTGGTGTGAGATTGGCAGTGAACGTGAAAGTTGCGTAAGTTTAGGTAGCTGGTGAGTAAACTTGAGAATAAATTCCGGGACGTTAGGGGCAGAATTTTATGTAGACAGGTAGTGAGTGGTGGTAAGTGTCGAAGCATGAGGAATAGTCGAAGAAAAGAGCTGGAATATGAGCAGCGCGTAATAATGGTAGTGAGAAGATATGGGAAGGTGAAGCGTAGAACTTTGAAGGCGGAGGAGCGATTTTTTCCTGAAACCGAGAACTGCGTTCCTCGTATTAGCCGCGGTTCCTACGAGTCCTTGGCGGATCTATTGAGAATTATTCCTCCCTGGATTTTTCCCGAGGATGCGGCAGTAAGCGAGATGGGGCGGAAGTTCTCCTGAGAACGCGAGTTCTTGCCGGCTTCGGGATAACGTCAACGGTCCGCGATTTCCACACTGTGGGGGAAATACTGCGCACAGAAATGCAGCAGTGTAGATAGCGGCGAGGAGAGAAGGCGGGCCCTGCGAGGTAGTTGTTTAATCATTAATTGCTGAAAGTTTGTCAGGGCTCCAGCTCTGTTGTGTTTGTTTTTTACAATTTTTAAATAAACCTCATCCGCTTCAAATGTGCCAGTCAGGCGGATTTCGTCGGCGGGGCGTGTGATCGAGGGGGATTCCGCGGCGGTAGGCGGAAGATTGAAAGCGATGGGGGTGGCGTGAAGCGCTTTCTAGAGGAGGCAAGTAGAGAGGAGAGAGAGAGATGAGAGATAAGGAGATAGAGAGAGAGAGAATAGAAGCATATAGAAGAAGAGAGATAGAGATATAGAGAAGAAGAGATAGAAGATATAGAGAGAGAGATATAGAGATATAAGAGAGAGAGACATAGAGATATAGAGAGAGAGAGGACATAGAGATATAGAGACGAGAGAGCATAAAGAGATATTAGAGAAGAGAGAATAGAGATATTAGAGGAGAGGATATGAGATATAGAGAAGAGAGAGATAAGTAAATAGAAGAGAGAGAATAGAGATATAGAGAGAGAGAGAGTAAGAGATATAGGAGAGAGAGAGCTAGAGATATAGAGGAGAGAGAATATAGACGTATAGAGAGAGAGAGTTAAAGTTCGAGAGATATAAGAGATAGAGAGAGAGAGATATAGAGATATAGATGAGAGAGAGATATAGAGATATAGAGAGAGAGAGATATATGAGATATAGAGAGAGAGAGATATAGAGATACTAGAGATAAGAGATATAGAGATATTAGAGAGAGTAGGTATAGAGCAATAGATATAACTATAATAAATATATATATATAATATATAGAGAGAGATGAGAGAAAGAGAGAGGAGAGAGAGAGAGAGAGAGAGAGAGAGATAGAGAGATATAGAGAGAGATAGAGAGATATAGAGAGAGAGATAGATATATATAGAGAGAGATAGATATATAAGAGAGACGAGATAGAATGTATATAGATGAGAGAGATAGATATATAGAAGAGAGATTAAGATATATAGAGAGAGAGATAGATATATTATGAGAGAGCGATTAGATATATAGACTGAGAGAGATAGATATAGCTAAGAGAGAGATAGATATATTAGAAGAGAGATAGATATATAGAGAGAGAGATAGATTATATAGAGAGAGAGATGATATATATAGAGAAGAGAGAATAATATATTACGAGAGAGAGATAGATATATTAAGAGAGATAGATATATAGGAGAGAGATAGATATATAGAGAGAGAGATAGATATATAGAGAGTAGATAGATATATAGATAGATAGATAATATGAAGAGAGAGAGATAGATGAGAGAGAGATAGATAGAAAGAAGAGAGAGATAGATAGAGAGAGAAGATGATAGAGAGAGAGAGATAGATAGAGAGAGAGATAGATAGAGAGCGAGAGATAGAGATATAAGATGAAGAGAATAGAGACTATAAAGAGAAGAGATTAGGAGATTATAGAGAGAGATATAGAGAGATATAGAAAGAGAGATAGAAGAATAAGAGAGAGAGAGTAGAGAGAGAGAGAGAAAGATAGAGAGGAGATAGAGAGAGAGAGGAATAGAGTTAGATAGAGAGAGAGAAGATAGAGATAGTAGAGAGCGAGAGATAGAGATATAGATAGGAGAGAGAGAATAGGATAGATAGAGAGGAGAGAGAGATACGAGATAGATAGAGAGAGAGAGATAGAGAGATAGAGATAGATAGAGAGAGAGATAGAGATCGAGAGAGAGAGATAGAGATAGATAGAGAGAGAGAGATTAGAATAGATAGAGAAAGATAGATAGAGATAGATAGAAGAGAGAGAGAGAGAGAGATAGATAGAGAGAGAGAGATAGCGAAGAAGAGAGAGAGATAGAGAGAGAGAGGGTGGGGAAATGAGAATTGTTGTTCAACGTGACATTTATTTCTCACAAATGGTGAGTTCCACCGTACAACAAAGGAAAAAATCACACATTTAATTAAAATAACTTACAAAATTGCATGCATTCAATACAAATCAAAAATTGAAAACAAAAAGCAATACATGTAAAAGAGAAAAACGTGAACACGAGGTGTGTGAGAATCATCTGCAACAAAGAAGAACTGAAAATCATTATATTAAGTATGATAATTAACACAAATCACTTTAAAAAATGAACAAAACTTACTATTCCGTAGCCGCCAACTGAATGTGCTCACTGCGCCTAAGCGCATGATGGGCAGTAGCGGAGGTGGTGCGTGACACACGTTGGTCATGTGTCGAGTGACGGCTCGCCGACAGTTTCATATTGGGGCGGTGCGTTTTGGAGTCCACCGCAGGTGCCACATCTTCATAGAAGCGCGCGAAATCTGTGCAGAGGACGTGGACCGCACTTCCCGAATGTGCTCCCTTACACTTGCAAGGCATGTCCAGGATACGTGTTGTGGCGCACAATGCACAGCGCACAACCGTGTGGTTCACAGACGCACCTGAGTCCTGGCGAAGCTGGGTGGAAACGGCCATTCGTCCTCCGGCGTCTTGCCCATGGTCGTCACGGCTCAACTCAATTTGCCGCCAGCAAATATAAGAAAATTCAACCGCCGTCCTCGCTTTGCGCGAACGCGTACTGAGCGAGTGTTTTTTCTGTATGCAGTCGGTACAATTCACTGAATCGCCGCGTTCGAGGCAAAAAATATTCCTTCACATCATTATAACGGCGCATAATGACATCACACTTCGACCAAATGCATCTACCACAAGTGATGCGCGTTGGTATAATCGCGGAAATGACCTCCCAGTGGAGAGGAATTCATTCACGATGTGACTCGTCCACTGGTAAGAAACCGAAACTGACGAAAACGTATTTGTTCATTTGTATCGTAACAGCTTTTGAGAGGCTGTTGAAGCACAGATTTGCTAGATGAAATTAGCAACGCTCCGTGTGGTCGCCACACGACCCGCTTCTGCGAGCGCAGCATCAACACCAACTTTTATTTACTCGCGGAAGCGGAATTCATTTTTGATAGACAACGCAACGGACACTGATGTATTTATGTCATTGTAATCGCGCAGGCTTTTGAGGTGGTCTTGAGCTCAGTGAGCAAGTGAGCAACGCTACGTTAAGCCGCGCTTCGAGTGTCCGGTATCGAGCCAAATCCTCTATGAATAGCCGCGGTCGGCAGCATGGCAGTGGCATACGGGCCAAGGGCCGCTGCCGCGCGTCGAGCGTGGGGCCATCGCTATGAATGACGCGTCGCAAGCGGGCCAAGCGCGCCACTTGCGCACAGAGCGCGCTGCGAGCGCGCGCGCATGGCTCAATAGACGCGCGGCAAGCCCTCCTATCCTTAGTCCACCGCAGCGGCGCACAGCGAAGCATCCATACCAACATCGCCAAGCGCTCTCTTCGCCAACCGCGCCGCCGTGGCTCAGGCGGTAAGAGGACGCCGCGACTCTCCGTCACATCGCGGTTCGATTCCCAAGCCTATCCGATCCTGATTTTTGAAAGACCCTCCGCCCACACCCCCTACCCACCACCACTCCCCACACCCCATCCCTAAACCACCCACCGCCTGCCGTCACCGCACATGGCCGCCCCCTCCCCCCCCCCGCCTGGCTGCCCCACCCCTGTGCCAACCATGGCTGTGTCCCGCGTTTGGGGAAACGGCAAGGTCGCAAGGTCGCTCGCTCGCCACAACAAAGAATGGCGCCGGTTGTTGTGAATGGCCGGCCGTATAGCAAGGTTGGCGCCGATCACTAACAAAGATGGCGCCGGTTGTTTGTGATGGAGAATCGTCCGTTATAAAGGTGGTGCGGTTCCCCCCGCATAGGTATCCCGCTTTGTTGTGTGATGCAGAATCGAGCCGTTCTCCCCTACTTGGCGGGAGGTTTTGTTTGGTCTATTGAGGGCTGTGGTAGCCGCTGTGGGTTGCTTAGTCACTCCGTTGTAATTTTCGCACAGTACTTTGTATGTGCGTTGTTTAATTTCCATTTTCGATGTATTGCTCCCACATCGCGTTCCTGTGCTTCTCGCAGTTTTCGTCGAATAGTACGCTGTCTTTTTCGCGTCGGGGCGTGGAGCGCTGATTATATGCGCTGCGCGCGCTTCTGCGGCGCTCCTGGATGAGCGAATCAGCATCCGACGGAATTTTCGGATCTGGGAGTTGGGGTTCTAGTCTCGTGGAGTTTTCGGTCAATGAATCTTCATTTGGTAATCCTCAGGTGCTTTAATTTCAACTATGTTCATCTATGAATTCGGATTTCCTTATAGTTTATGTCATAAAATTCTCTTTGAAGTTTTTCCGTTTGTCTCGTATAGTTTTTGTTGTGGTGTGAGTCGGGAACATTTCTCTGTGTAGGGCGAAGAAGATAGGGAGGGATCCGAGGTGAGTGTGCAGAAGGTTTGGGAAGTTGTGATTTGGAGTGCGGGGAGTGAAGTACAAAGTCTAAAAATTCGCGCTGTTATTTGTCTAAGTAATATGTCAGTTCGATACAAAGATACAGTTCTGCCGAGTTGGGGAGATAATCTAAGCGATTCTAAAGAAGTGCATTATTTTGGCCTGCTGTCAATGTTAGGGTCGCGCCAGAGAAGCTTTTTATCGAATCAGGCCAGTACTTGATCTTTGCTTCCCATGGGAAGTGGCGTTCCTTAAGTTTTAATCTTTCGTGGAGAGTCGTAGTTCGATTTCCCACTGTTGAAAAGACGTTTTGTTTTTGTGGCGATTAATTGCAGTCAGTTTTTGCTCGCTCCATTTTGTGAGCGTTTTTGGTGCGGTTGCTTTTTGTAGGCGTTAACTCCCTTAGTGGTGTTGCCCTTGCCTTTCGTGAATGCCCACGTTCGTCTGCAAATATGTTTCTCACTAACTCCCGGTATGCTTGTGTATGTCGATTAATAAAGACTTTAATAGGGTGGGGACAGACTGCACCTTGCGTGACTCCGGGCGTTAATTTGACGAGTAGAGGTGGTTTGGGTTTGGAATTGGAAATAAGAATGTTCTAATTGGGAAAGACAAGGCTGTGAATGAGGTGCAGGGTTTTTTTTCTGAGGATAGTCGCGGAATTTGGAGAGAAGCTAGGTGATAGTTGACCTCGGTATAAACTTGGTGAGAAGTCGAAGAAGATGGCTGGGATGGGATGTTTGAAAGAGTGCTGTTGAAAATTCCGATGGCCAGGCGGAAGGTTTGGAGGGGGGCCGGGCACGCCCCACATAGTGAAAAGCCGCACCATAGGCGTAGGTCTCATGATTCCTTAGGCTGTCAGGTGGTTTTGGATCGCGCGGAAGTCAATGCTTTCAAAGATTTTTCAAAAATTTGCGAACAGCAACATCAGGGTCGAAAGTTAGTTGGGTTTGTGTGTGGTTTTTTTGGGCTTTGTATCAATAATACAACCTTACGCATGCTCCACTTTTGTAGGAAGTATGCTTGGTCAGATGCATGCATTATGAAGCGAGTTAACGCTCATTGTGATGTTGCGGGGGAGATTTTTTAAGCATTTCTGCGTTTATCTTGGTCTGGGCTCGTAGCTTTGTTTTACAAGCAATTCGGTTCGCGCACCCTCCGTTACGTCCGTTTTTCACCGTATCAATGGTCGGCAGAGATCGACTGTCGGGAGAATCGGACTTCGGGCGCCGATCGGTATGGGAACTTCTATTCGTTGAGATGTACGGGGCGTTCGATCGGAGCTGGCGCGCGCATGTACGTTTTGAAATCTGGCAGAGGATGAACTCTTCCTTCGAGAAGTTTGATCGAAATGCGCGTTTTTCGTTGGGTCGAAAGTCATGTCCCTTGTGTCGTCTTCTAGGGAATGTATGGGGCCGTGCCGGGTTTTGACGTAGAGCTTTTCTCACTCTGCATAATGTCGTAGTGCTGTCTTATGTCGGACTTTGATAGTAAGAACTTTCTAATTGCTCGGTTCCTGATTCGAAGGAGAGGGCAGGGATCAGTATTTTGTAGTGGTTGAAGGAGGATTTGTGTTGTATCGCGGGTTTGATAGAAGCGTCTTGGGCTTTCTTTTTTCTCTATGGAGTGAAGATTGTTGCATGGAAGGGTTGTTGTGGTTGTAATGTCAGCTTCGTGGTATGTCGTTCGTAAGTAGATCGTATTTGCTTGTAATGGCGTCTAGTTTTCCGTCGATTTCATTCGTGATTAATTTTTTGTGACGTAGACTTTTTGGCCAGTGAGTCCGGTATTCTTTAGTTTTAGTAAAGTGGGTTATTGAGGTGGTGGTAAGAACGGCACCAAGTAGAGTGCGAAGAGACGGGAGGTGGGTGAAGTGGGGTTCCAAAATAATAGGGAACTGAAGTTGAAGAGTGCTGCTGCGAGGCAAATGTCGTGGGCGTGCCGCGACAAGTGCGTGCATCCCGATTGTGGGAGATTGTCAGGTGCGGCGAGTGTAACGTAGCAAGAGATTTCTTCCTGCGGTGTTGTTGCTGAAGTGGCAGCCTCCATACATATACAGGAATAACCGCGATTGACGTGGTGGCGCCCAGTTTTAAATAATCTAGGTTTTGTTTGTGTAGTGTAGCTTGTGGTCGTTTCAATAGAAGAAGAGGTAAAGGTAATGCTCCTTTAGATAGTGCCTAGTTCCCAAATGCCGTCGCGTGTGGAGGGATTTTTGACGAGGATGGCGGTGCCACCTCCTTGAGTCGGTCGGTCGTTTCTGTAAGTGTGGTAGCCGGTACCGTTGAATTTATGTCTGGTTTGAACCAGGCGGTTTCTTGCAGTTAACAGATGTCGATTGAAAGTCTTTATGAATGTTGAACACGTTCCTTGTTTGCCGCGGGCTCATCAGGGTGCCCCTGACGTCCAGGAGGCGCTCTTTATGATTTTTTGGTAGCGTTAGGCAGTTTTGGGACGAGTCTACGGCGTATGCGCGCGGCGTTTCCTGATGTTCGTTCCTTCCGGCGCGAGTTCGTCAGAGTGGGGGCCAGATTCCAGTAGTCAGTGTTCCGAGAGATTGAAACTAGCGGTACACTCGTGTGTTCCTGTCTAGCTCGCCTGCTCTGCAAGAAGAATCCTTAGCGTGATATAGCCGACCTGCGTCATTTTTTTTTGTTTTCCTGTGATGTCGGGAGGCCTTCTTGTAGGCAGATAAAGTCTAGAATTTTGTCTGGTTAGCCGGGGGTCAGATGTAAAAGTATGTGCTCTGTTTAGATTCGTCGGGTGGTAGGGTGCCGTTGTATGTAGTGGTGTTCTTTGTCGTTTATGAGGTTGGGTTTAGGTGGTGCGGGGCGGTTGTAAGAGAGCTAGGCGGTCGTCCGCCCGTTACCGGGTCCGCATGTTTGTGTGGAGAAGTGTTCTGCGTGGCGGAGCATCCATCTCCTTCCTGTCGTGGCGGATGGATTTACCGCGGACGGCAGGCATGCTGGAGATGCTCGCC
>BOPP01000119.1:3705660-3744179 GCA_017312745.1 Gryllus bimaculatus | reverse complement strand
GGAAATTTTCCCCCCTGGGAATTCAGAAAAATTTTTTTTTTAAAATACCTTGAAAAAAAAGAAGCCTAAAGGGGGGGAAGGCAATCCCCTTTTAACGGCCGTTTGGTTAACCCTTTTAAGTTGGCAGGCCCCTAGAAAAAATGGTAAATAGGTGAAGTCGTTTATACTTCGTATTAATCTGTTTAATACATTGACCATTCGATGAAGACGATATAATGTCCTTTTTTAAGACACAAACATTCGCCTGTAATAAAAAACTAAAAAATATTTAATTTTTAATTTGAACGTGATTGGCGTGGTTAAGTTAGATCTGGAGTTTTAGACACAAAGTAGTGATGTTTATCTGCACTTCATAGGTTAACAAAATGAAATTAAGCAACGTTAGGCTCACGGAAAGGGGGGTACTTTTAAGGGACTTAAAATAGCATTCAAATATACACCAGGAATTAAAAAATTAGAAGACGGAAGTTGTTTTCTGGCATCTCTAGAACTGATCAGCAAAAGGATTCATTAGGCCTTTTTTATTCAGGAAAGTGAAATAATTTTTCCACGTTTTGAACAGTGAAAAATAAAAATGAATAAAAATAATATTAGTTATTTTCATTTATTTTACTTCTTCACACTTTTGATTCAACCTGTCACTAAGGCTGAATCCGGAAATGGGTGCAATTGCGCAAAAAGTGCGTGTGATATCATTATTTGAATGCAACATATTGACATACTATTTCTTGGTGTTGGAAAGAGACTTTTGGTTCGTTAGTCGAGGGTATTCTATAAAGATATTCTAACTTTTCTAAATTTCGGGAAAGTTATATGCCTCCGGTCTAAACAATTTTATTAAAAAATAATTGTTGATTAATATTACAGTTTATTAAAATTTATTGTTCTAGAGCAGTCTTTTTAGACAAAAATATTGAAATATGAGAATCAAACACCCTATTCGGACATTTTAGCACTAGAGATGCTTTTAGTGATATTATTTTTTTGTGGTTTTTATCTTCAGCAATTATTTTCCACATTTTCTAAAGGAGACTTAATAGACTTTGGTCTAATCCGAGATATATTGATGAATATGTAACGTCCCGTTTTATGATGGTTTTCTTTCTGCTTGTTTCCGGGCAAAACATTTGCAATGATAGAATGAAACTATAATTAGCGAAGGTTGAGAATTAAAATTGTTACTTGGGACAAAAGACCTGTTTAAACTATTAACGTTTTTTAAAAACTGTACAGGTCTTCAATAAGTTAGAAAATCGAAAATTGCGTTTTACATAAAATTTATCATACTCAAGTATAACTGTTCTACATATTAATAATTTTAAGTAAAAACGAGAACTTTAATTGCGAACATTTTTATTGATGATGGTATTCATTGATCTTATTTTTCAATTTAAGATTTATGGATTTTTAATAGTCGTTTAGTATGTTGGTTTTTGTATGTATTATCTTGAACTGGTAACCCTGGGTGGTAATTATACCTTACGTGATTTGGTTAATTGATTTAATAAAGATTGATTAATTTTTAAATTTTATAATTGAATATTGTACTGGCAAGGTAATGCAATCTGAAATTCAATGCCTTTGCCACATTATTAAGCAAAGGGCATTCTAATGGAGGATAAATGAAATCTCAAAACACTTAACATTAATTAACTCAAAGCATTAAGTAAGACACGTCTTGAATTATGACACATAAATTTTCACAAAGTAAACTTTATCGTCTCCGTGACGGTATGAGCAGGCAACCTGAACCCTGGCTATGAGAGTAAACAAATTCGCATGCAGATTGCTTCATAGAGCTTGACGTGACGTAGAGCGAGGAACATGCCAGATGTCGCTAAACGCTGCCGGATCTGTATGTTTATAACGTCCATAGCGCGCAACAGAGTGCGCACTCAAGGAGCTTTGTGTTCATTGACTATAGAGCGCACAGGGCCTATTATGTTCCATTCGCAGACATTTTACGGAATCAGTGCGTACCTCGGACGCCCTACCTGCAATGAGGCGCTCGTCGCGCAGTTCATTGCACTGGGCAGTTTTGAGGTAAGGTACGGAATTTTTAATGTTTATTTGGATTCTGGTAAACATATGAAGACAATTGATCTCTTCACGGCAGAGGCATTCAAATGATGGCTATGTATGTTTTTTACGAGAGACGTAAAACACTAATTAAACACGTATTTTTGTTACTTAGCCGAAGTTCGAAAACTCAATTTGTTTTTTTATATTCAACCATTGAATAATCCATGTTAATCAAATCCAATTTAGTAACTAATGATTTATAATGCTATTTAGTAACCAAATGTAGG
Source organism: Gryllus bimaculatus (assembly GCA_017312745.1). Taxonomy (NCBI): domain Eukaryota; kingdom Metazoa; phylum Arthropoda; class Insecta; order Orthoptera; family Gryllidae; genus Gryllus; species Gryllus bimaculatus. Next base: position 3,741,870 of record BOPP01000119.1, on the reverse strand, counting down.
TGTGACTCTCAATTTCGAAAATGCTAATAATAGTTAAAAAATAGTGAGTAATGCCGTAACAAAATCATGTTAAAAATTCTTTTGAACGAAATGTTTTCTCGCAGACTTGTTTCAAAACATAGTACTGTACGTTATGGTCATGGCAAGAAGGCTGTCTATAATTTGCACTGCACAGTGTACACGCAACTGATCAGTTCCGGATCCCCGTTTATTGTGGCTTGCGCTTAGCGTGTAGGCAGCACTGTTTGTGAGCGATGTCGTTTTTTACCCTGCCAGTGGGTGGGTTCATTAAACGAATGGTAAATGGTCTAAGACTGAGAGACTTAATCACAAGCACCTATTAGAAGAGATGGCGTTTAATGACTTCTTCGGGATTGGGTAAGGTACTTACGCTCACCTAAAAACTGACTTTTCCACAGCAGCTGAAAGAAAAACTTTCCCTGTTGCTTCATAATCAATCACTTCGCTCGTGAACAACATTTGCGGAATAGGGAATACGATTCAGCTTAAGTCGTTTAACGGCCTTTCGTCTCTAGCGAGGGGAAGTCAAGGTAGAGAGGGCGAGGGGTAGTAGGGGTTTTTTGAGGGGAATTTTCGGGAGTCGGGGTAAGTGGACTGTGCAGAATGTGATACATTATAAATAGAGGCTGGGAAGTTATATGCAAAACTTGTAGCGTGAACTATCATGCAAATATGCACAAACATATTGGAATACGCACATAAATTGTCTAAGATATGTAGCACATTGTCACAAAAACATTTTTTCAGATGATATTAATTTTTTGCCAATGAGAAAAGTACGGGAAAAGGAAAATTAAAAAAACAGACCACTACTACTACTCCTACACATTTATTTTGTTCCAGAGTCAGAAGTCGCAAGAATTTAGTTATTGCGGTTAAGCGAGCGCTCCTATTTAAAATCGCAGTGGGACGTACACATGCACATAGGGATGATACAAAAATTCAGAAAGGATACTAAATAATATTTTGCGCAGCGTTCAGATGGCTGTTCAGTGTTTCCAAATGGTGTGCTTTTTGTTGCTTAGGCATCGGCGAATTGAGACGAGCGTGGAAAGGATGGGTGCTGTCAGGCTTCATGTACGCCGTGGCAGCTGTGATGTGGCCGGGAGGACCGGACGATTTGTCACCGTGGCGAGTGCCGAGTTCAGGCGCAACGTGTCCTCGCCGGACAGCAAAAGGGCGAGTTTTTGAGTTAGCTACTTGAGCAACAGAGGAGTAACGCTTAAATAAACATTGAAGACAAAGGAATCGCAAAAGCAAAGAAGGAAATTATTAATCTGAATCGATTGATGCGGTGCCATAATTCGAATTTAAGAGACGCCATGTGAACTGGGTCACGTTTATACCACAAAGGCCGCCGGGAAACGATGAGCAAAATAGTTAATCAAAAAGAACAATGATTTCTAGAAATACTGTTTTTTATTTCACAAAAGCCATATAGAGATTCACTAATAAAAAGCCGGGTCAAAAAGCATGTTTCAGAGATGTTACCGGGACGTAGCAATATTCACTGATTAACCGCAAGATAAGGTCCGAGATCGTGCACCTGTTTCGCACACACTTCACTAAGACAATATAACTTCACTCCAGACGGCACTCACACACTCTGCCGGCCACTTGCCAGCCCGTCTTATAGCCGCTAGGGCTGAAGGTGCGCCGGCGCTGCCGATAAGGGTGAGTTCTGTGGTTCCGGGACCTGGCCGATCGTGAGGAGCTGCGGCGTTTGGGTATCGGGGCCCTCTTTGAGCGGCGCCGGAAACACTTTCGCGGCAACTTCATGGTGCGCGTTCGAACCATATCACCAAAGGAGGTGAAGGGATACTTTGTAACTAAATGATGCATTAGGCTTAACTTTTCTCCAAAGGGCGGGAATATGCGTAGGAATGTGGAGGGAACGACACACTCCTATTACAATTTACGCTATCTAACGAACAATATACATTAAGTAATTACTGAGTACTCATTTCCCCAATGGCTATAGTTTTTTTTTCTCGAAACATTCAAAGTATTGAAAGAGCGCAACACCGAACTACCAGGCGCTAGTGCGATTTCCCTGTTTTCTCAAGCACTGACCCTTTTCTTAAAAACGGTTTTACATATTTTGAAGCTTATATAAGTGGTTTTTTTCCTAGCGGCTCTCAAATTTATCAGCGATTGCGGGCCTCTGACGGGGATTCCTGAGATCTTTCAGGCCTACACATTTTCTCCCCATTCGTCTACCTTAAGTGTTTTATATTTCCATCCTTTGAGCCAGAGTAATCTCTCGTAATGGCATTGATCCATGTCAATTGACATTCATTGTATTTCAGCCTTCGCGAGTGCATCTGACTGCACCCGTCGCCGTCCTGTCAAATTCCTGGCTCCTGGCGCGACGCATCGCCCGGTCTGGTTGAATCTTGTCTCGATTTGCGCCATGCTAAGATATCAATAGCATACTTTCGGCGCTGCGTGCAGCTAGTGCGCTGCGCCGCGCTAGTATATCTTAATTGTATGTCTAGTTATGGGATTTTGATATCAAGATGTGTGATACATAAACGGTGACAGAAGAACAATTTGCCTACTTATATGGTTTACCCGCCCACAAAAAATTAGAAGGCGAAACATGTTCGTGCAAAACTAAAATGCCGAAAATACAGAGTTTCCGAATAGTTATATGGTTTGCCCTATCTTTTTTTCTAGATTTGACAGCCCAAATTATTTACATCCAAAGTTATTACATACCAAGATGATAAAGTGGTAACCATTCAAATGTAAAAAGAAATTTTTTTATAAATAAAATGAGAAAGTTGATTAGTAAACAGTGTTTAATTTAAAACATGCTCGCTCTTTCTGCTTAGAGAGAGTGGGTGAGATAAATAGAAAGATCTTTCTTTCTTCTTTTCTTTGCTTTTCTAAATACTTAAATATTTAAAGAGTGGATGCTAGCACACACTATCCACGTTTCTTTGTGTACTTTATACAGCATTGTTAGAGAAGAATGTGAAGCTAACTCAGTATTTACCAGGCTGTCCGGGTGAGGCGCGTCCATGGGAAGGCGCGACGTTTCGGTCGCCATTTGCGACATTGTTCCTCAGGGATAATGCGCAATTAGATTTTTTTCAGTTTTCCTCCCTCCAGTTCCCTGGAGAGGCAGGAAGTTATTTATCTTTGGGGTACATTTGACTAACTGCGCCTGATTTGGCTTGTACTAAAACTATTTATAATATAAACTATACAATCACTTTCTGGGTTTATTAGTTTTTATGGCTTTCTTTTTTTTAAAATTTTTAATTGGGGATTGAAATTCTTCAAATTTTTTCTCTTAATTTTTTTCTCTTCGCTTCACTCATTAAATAATTATATTTTACAAACGACATCCATTCATTATATCATACTACACAACACTTCACAACACTACTACATTTTAAAGCACGGTTTATGGTGCACCAGGCGCGACTTCCAATCAAGCGTCGGTGGGCCGCGACCGTCTTCGATCCCAGCAACGCGTGGCCTGGGAGCGCCATTCCGGCTGCCGGGCGGTTTCCGGCATCTCGTGAGCGGCGATCCCTTCCACGCAGTGTGCCCCCGTGCAGAGTCCGAGAGAGTTGTGCGAGCGCAGAGCGTCGGAAAGGTGATGTGAGTGCTGTGGGCCTTTCTTCTGTGAAGGCCCTGTGGCACTGGCCGCTGTTTGCGCCGCCTTCCGGTCTCGCGCAGGATGGCGGAGCGGAAGGCCCTCAAGCTGCCTTGCGAGCTTTTTTTTTCCTGTTTTCCCCCAAGTTTCCCTAGAGAGGCAGGAAATTTTATTTATCTTTGGGGTACATTATAAATAATGCAGCGATTTGGGCTTGTGAGTTAAAGAAGGCTTCATTGCTTACAAACTAAAACTATCGCTATAATATATATACACTTCCAACTGTAGAGGTTTGTTAGTTTTTAGGCTTTATTTTTATTAATCTTTATATTGGGAGATCTTTTTGAATTGTTTCATTTTCTTCTTTCAAGTTTTTTTCACTCGGCATTCATCTATTAATAATTATATTTAACAAACGCATGTCCATTCATTCATTATTCATAAAACACAACTTCACACACTATATAATTTAAAGCAATGCACGGCGCGACTTATCAAGGTCGTGGCTCGCGACGTCTTCGGGTCCCCAACGAGTGCCAGCGATTCGCGTAGTAGCGAAATCATCCGCGAACATTCAGGACCCGCGGTTGATACAAGTTTTTGTTTCAGCAGGAAGCGGCGCGTCAATTCAACGTATGATTCGAAGAGGGTAGGAGAAAGAACACTCCCCTGAGGCACGCTGCCTCGGTCCGTCTGGGGACGAGTATAGCGTTATTGAGCGCACTTTGAACGGGCTGTCAGAGAGAAATCGCCGATCAGTCTGACGTAGCAATCGTCATCCCACCGCAGGCACTCGAGCAAACCCGCTGCCACAGAGTCGAAAGCCGACCAACATTCCAGAAGACACGCAGGTTCCTGCCGTCTCTCGAGGGCGAGGCCGATTCCGTGCAAAGCTGGGGTAAAGCTGCTGGCGAGCTTGTACCATCTGAAAGCCAATGTTAATTCTGGTTAAGAATTGAGCACGACGTATTTCTGTGGCACTAACGTGACAGGATAGTTCTAAACGTTTTCGCCTAGGATGAGAGTAGACTAAAGGTCTAATAAGCTGCTCTGGGATAGTTTTATTTTGAGGTTTTGGTATTAGTGAATGGTCGCAATTCACGCGCTGAAAATAGAACACTGCAGGGACGCATTCAGGAGTCGGAGTAAAACTCGACTCCCGCGCCCTGGACCAGAGCGGGCAGTGTTCGCGGTGGACGTCGGGCACTGCCTTCCCTGCATTGAGGTGTTTTAGTCGCTCGAAGCTCCCTCCCGTTATTCGGCGGGCAGAGGTGGGAGAGGGCAACAGGCCATGGTATTGCTGCTTGACCGCACGCGCCACGGCGCACAACCAAAGCGGTGGAGCGAGGCGGCGCCGATTTGAACGCGTGGAACTGCGCAAGCGACATTCGCTAAGATTTGCTTTTTGTCGCGTCGTCAGCGTAATGGGCCGAGATGGTGGAGCGCCGGCCGTCCTCGTCCGGCGGTTTGCTCTGAATCGGGCAGTTTATCCGGTTTTTGCGGCTAGCGGCACGAGATAAATCCAAATGTGCCTCTGTGGAGATTGCATTTCAAATAGTATTCCAGGCCTTGAGCAGCTTCTCATCCGTAGAGATGAACGGAATTCTCTGCTTACTTGCGGCGCTCTCTATCAACGGGATGCCATAGCGGCGGATGAACTTTGAAGGAGTTCTGCGAATTCCTAGAATCTTCTTTGCTCATCTGTGAGCTCAGGGGAGAATTCTCTACACCGCTGACAATATATTTTGCTTGAAAGCCGATTTCCAATGTTACAGTGAGTGATTCACTGCTTAGGTCGTCTCGTCTTTCGTTTTCTGGTTTCTGGCTCATGCTGAGAGTTTCAGCTGTGTTTGCGAACCTGCCAGTGTGGTCCGCGTAGTTCGAAAACTAACTTGGCGTTTACGCTGGCGAGGGAGCCACAACGCATGTATCGGGTTAGTGATGAATCCAGTTACGGCAATTGAGAGGGGAACACAACATTCAACGCCTTTCACAATCATAAATCACACGCCCGGTTTCTGTTTCGTATTCGGGAAATGCGTGGGGCTATTCGGTGGGCGACAGGATCTCTACGCCCGCTTGTGCTACAGATTGGGAATTTTTGTTGCCGTTTCCTGTTTGCTCCGGAGACCGCCCCAAGTTCTAGTGTCTGCGTTAAAGGTACACGAAAGATACTTAGAATTTAGTGCAAGAAGCGCTCAATTCACGGATCTAAGGTTTGGTCTGGCAGTAGCGGATAGACTAGTAAGTGCGGCCGTTTCTACCCAGAGTACGCCCGACGCCTTCTAGAGACGCCAGAGCAATACAGGGATTTCGGCTTAAGCTGCGTGCGTTCTCTGCGCAGCGCGATTGCTACTTATTCGTCCGCCTGGCTGCACGCGGTCCTCGGCGATAAAAAGCAATCCGGAGTTGAATTTGCGTTCATGAGTAAGCAGTTTCTTGTAAAGGCAAGATATATAGTTTGCTTTCAATTGCACAATTGTTTCTAGTTTGCTTGCTTCGAGATTGCAACTTCGCGCGTTCAAGTGCAAGCGCGGAGAGTTGCTATTCGCTTGAATGGTGGCTATGCGCGACGACAAGCAGTGCTTTGGCAGCGCAGTTCGCGTGTGGCCACTAGTAAGTGCAATGCGCACCTTCCATGCTGTGTAGCCATCCATATCCTTTCGGACAAATCTATGGCTTATATGAAAATAAGAGAAAGACATGGTCAGGAAAGACAATAGCCATTCGCGCGCTTCTTGGCGTTGTTTTACCGCACTTTTCATGCAAGTATTGGCGTCTCGCTATTGGTAACAATATCTTCTCGGCGTTGTACGTGCCGTGGGATGCCGGCTCGTAAAGATAAATTTATTTATTATGTATTATTACAGTATTTAATTTTGGATAGAAAGTTTTCGCTAAGTGTTTAATAGGATGTCTTCTAGGAGCGTTAGTTTTACTGCAGCGTGTCTAAATCTGCGATTCTAATAACATTGGCGACACAGTATTCCTAACGAAGGCAACGCATTTTGAACTTCTGCGAATATTTCAGAGTGTGCATATCGCGTATTCCGAACTGGCGGTGTTGTCATAATGGGTCTAATCATGGCTTTATATAAAGCAGGCATTCGCGTTGACAGTTTGCTTCGCTATGTAAGTAAGCTTCGCACATGCCAGGCGTTGCATGCCTTTGCTAGAGGCGGTCCGCGAGTTCGCGAAAGTTAGAGCGCGGTCCCAGCGTGACGCGAGGTACTTTGTGTGGCGCGCCATTCGATGTTTGATTGCATAGGCGCGAGGGCGCGCTGGTGTTTTGTATTTTGCGTTGTGAAGAGCACGTCGTGCTGCTTTCCTTCACTTTTGATACGAAGCCGCACGCCCTCGATCGAAACAGGTGCATCAATATATAACGAGCAGATCGATCTCATGGACGTGGCAATATGCGGTGTCGTCTGCGTACATTGGCGAGCTCGGTTGGATCGAGTAGGCATGTGCGCACATAAGGGAGTGAGACAGCGGGAGATATGCTCCCTGAGGCACGCCCGCTCGATGCGCGGAGTATTGATATTACGCCGTGCAAGACCGCACTCAGAATCGATCTTTTCGGAGGAGTAGAAAGATGAATAGTGTGTACAATATAGGGAGGAGATTGCGTTCAGCAGTTTGGCGAGGAGGCGTCGTGCAAACCTTAATCAAGGACTGGACGTCTAGGAAACTACCCAGTGAAGTCGCCGCTCGGTTGCGTCGAAGTTGCGCGTAATTCTGTAAATATGCGCCTAGTGAAAGGTATGATGGGCGCCCTAAAACCAAATTGCTCTTTTATTAATTTAGGCCGTGCTTTTCGTAATTTTAAAATTTCTTAAGGAGAATTTTCTCGAAGATTTGCCGAGTGTTTAAGAAGATAATTGGTCTGTACGACTGTCTGAGCAAATTTCTCTTCAGTTGGGAAGTGTAGGCAGTGCGCGTGTTTCCATTGCGCGAAATAGCTTGGGAAAAAGATGAAAATTGCCGTTAAACAGGCACCAATATGTTATAGCACTTTGCGGGAGCTTTTTAAGAACTTCATTTCTGTCCCGTCTGGTCCGGGTTTTCCGCTCGTGGCTGCGATGCGGGTAGTTACTTCGGCGACGTCCGTTACCCGGCTCGTCGGCGGGCGTGCAGGCGCTGCGACTCGGCAATAAGCGTTCGGCGTAGCTCCGCAGGCGGCTGCTCCTCTACCGGCTGAAATTGCGATTTGAGGAGTCGCGAAAGCTTCCGCTTTCTCCGCGTTCGCCTTCACGTTGTCGCCGTTCGCGTTGCGCTAGCGGCGGGACTGAAACAGAAGACTTCGTAATAATGCGTTAATTGCATAATGAGCGATCTCCGGATTCAGCTTTTCAGTAGGTTTCCACTATTGAGTTTCTGTATTCAGTTAGGCGTCGTCTACACGCGCTTAACTGATTCAGAGCAAGCTTGTCGGCCGGTACGCGTGCTGCCATTCACGTCGCGCCATGTTTTTGCGCTGTATCAGCGCGATATTCGCGGGGGGAGCTCCGCGGCTCGCTGTGCGTTTCGCCCGGCGAAGGCGGCCGACTCAGGCTATCTGCGATAGCCTCCCGCAAGTGCTTTGCCCTGGCTCGATCTTGCTGCGGGTCTGAGATGGGTCTGCTGCGGAGACGTTTCTCTAGCTCTTTCTGAAACAGAGGAAATTTGGTGCGTTTTGCGGACGGGTGGAAGTGCAAGGGAAGTTGTAGTCGGGCGGCCCATCTCGGAATTGATGGGAGATGGTCAGAGGAGAGCTCGGAAGCTGTGGCGAGGTGAATTAGGTGTGCCAAGATCGCGGATAGACGCGATGTCCAACACGTCGGTCGTCCTGCGTTGACAGGGAAGTGCGTAGGTTGCATCGGTCTATCACCTCGTAGTGTCGCCGTCGGCGTAGTTTTCAGCTGGGTGCCGCGAGGCGAGGTGATGCGCGGAATTCCAAGACGGTGTTTCGTGTGAAATCGCCCGCTAGGAAGGTAGGGATGCGAGCGTGCGGCTCATAAGAGCGTCGAATTTCGCTCTGATCAGAGAGCGCTTTTCGCTGGTGGGAGGTAGGCGAGATGATGCGCAGCGTTGCAGCGGTTCCCTCTTGGTCCGGACCGGCACCGCCGTGGCCTCGATGTTCTGAAACGGTGTCAAAGTTAATTCGTGATGTGCGATGCCGCGCCGCACAAGTACTGCCGTTCCGCCGCCCGGGTTTGCATTCGGGAGCCGTGCTTATCTGTCAGACCTGTAACAAATGTAGCCAGGGAGAGAGAAACGATGCTTAGGTTGTGAGTTTCTCCTAGCATCAAAATTGAGAGATGGTGCTATGCGGCTAGCTCCGCCTGTTTGTTTCTGCTTATGATACTATTGCAGTTCCAAAAGGCGAGCTGGAGCTGCTGAAAGGGAATTGGCAGTATCATTATTATTTTGGATGGCCGTGTTAGCCATCACGGGGTGGAGGAGGCGGGGGCGGAATCAGCCGCTCCCTCAGCCGCGGCGTTGGACTGACCCACGTGGTTGTGGGCGTACTCCAGGAGTTTTCTCATTACCACTTGCAGCATCAGCCTCGGCCAGTCGCTCGGGGAGCGGCCGGTGATGGCGCAGGTGATGGAGAGGATCGTGCTGATAGGATCCACGTTGTTGAGGGCCAGGACTTCCGCGATGTTATGCTCTTCTGCTCTTCTACAGTGTACGTCCGCGGGATGTTCACCTCTTCTTCTCGCCGGTACCCACGTCGTCTCGCAGGCTGCTGCTCAGATGGTGGCGCGGGAGCCCCTAGATGCGTGGGTTGGGAAGGACGGGAAGGGGCGGCGGGTGGAGAGGCGGGGGCGTCGTCGGCCACGGTGCGCGCGTACGTGCGCAGCTGGCGACGTGGGCCGCGGCGGCGGCGCGGCGTGCTTTGCGGGAGCGGCTGCGGCGGCGCGGCGCCGCTCTCTCCCGTGAGGGCGAGCGGGTCGACGCCGTCTCGGCGCTTGAGGCGCGGCGGCGCTCGATGTGGGCCCGGCGGGCCCGATCTTGTTGGTGGCGCTCCTCCCATCGTCTCTGCGCCTCGTTTCCCCTGAAGCAGCGGCGCTGGTACTTGGGGCAACCCTTGTACCTGGCGCCGTGGTGGTCTGCGCTACAGTTGGCGCAGCGCCGCGACTCCACGGGCGGGTTGTTCCCAAGGGGGCAAACCGCCGTGTCGTGCGCAGCGCCGCACTTCCCACAGCGCAGGTGACGTGCGCAGTGCCGCTGCACGAGACCGAAGTCAAGGCAATTGTGGCACTGCACGGGTCCTCTCGGCGGCCGATACGCAGTCCCTGGAGTTCTCGCAGCGCGAGGATTCTGCGCTGCTCCGCCTCGTCCGGCAGCGTCACGAGAACGAGCGGGATGGGTCGTCCTCTTCTCCCGTGCTTGCGGCTCGTTATCCGCTCCGCTTTCTCCGCCTGAAAATTAAGCGGGGCCCGCCCGAGGGCGGCGATTAGCGCTGGGGCGTCCGAAGTAAGCGGAACGCCGCGGATGATTACCCGCAGCTTCCGCGCATTACCGATGTATGGTATTCCATCGTTCTCTCCCTTAGCAGGGAGACGAAAGCCGTGTAATCCTCCATTGTAGCCGTGCGGAGGCGTACGGCTTCTCCAGTCGCTTGTGCAGCGACCGGTTCCCCGCACACTCCCCGCAGCGCCTCCAAGAAGGAGAACACGTCTCCACTCCCAAATACGTGAATAGGCGGTGGACGTCGTTGACGGCGGACGAGCGTGAGGCGGCGTGAGGAAGCCGCGGCGTCGTCCGGCGGCGAGGCCGGTGGCTCATTCCTGGCGGCTGCTGTCGTGCGTTGAGGAGCGGAGGGGCCGCTCCCATCATCGGACCTGCGGGCAGAAGCAACGCGCAGGTTATTGCAGATACGTTCTGTAGACGGAGTAGCTATGCGCAAGCGCTTTGGCGACCCCGCGTGGCGACGAGCCCCGCGCCCACGGCTGCCGCTTTGTCCCTCCGGCGGAGTTTGGAACGCGGCGCCCGGTGACACAGCGTTCGACATCGTGCTTAGGCCCGAGGGCCTCGCTCGACTACGTTGATTGCTCTCAAGTCCTAAAAAGGACTGTTGTTTCCCTCGCTGTCCAGAGCTCTTCTCAGGAGCGTCCTTCCTCTTCGGCGGTCAGCTTCGGAATCCAATACGTCGACGCCAAGGCGCTATCGAGGTCCTCTATGCGCGGAGATGTGCTGCGCACGATTTTAAATGGGGTTAGTTTCTTCTCTACCCGAGTGCCGGTTGGCCGGGTGGTCGGCCAATGCGGAGAGAGTGCACCGGCCAATCAGGGTCGGGCTCCCCGCAGGGTGAGAGGGAGCGCTCCGTCCGTAATCGGACGTTGCGGAACAGCTAGGACCGCGTCCGGTCCAGATCGGACGTCCTGGTAAAATAGGTGTTTCCAGGCATCGTGTAGACGTATGCCTTGGTCAGCATTTAAGTTATAGGGGTGTTTGATGATTTTCACCGCCTCTTTTAACCTCCTCGTGCCCCAGCGGTCTTCTCTGGCTAAGAGGCGTGTGTCATCAAATAAAATAGCGTGGCCAGTTTTCCATGCGTGCAGGGCTACGGCCGATTTATTCGTATTATTGTATTTATAATTACGAATATGTTCCCGGAGGCGTTCCTGTACGGAACGTCCCAGCTCGCCAATGTGACTATGGCCGCAGCTGCATGGGATCTTGTATACCCCCGATGACATAAGGGGAGGGACGCGATCTTTCACGCGTACAAGCTTTTGCCCGAGTTTTTGCTAGGCTTTGTAGGCCGTCTTTATATCAAAGCGGCTGAGAAGCTTGCCAATCTTATCTGTGATACCGCGTATATATGGCAGAGTGGCTATTTTTATGTTGGGATTGTCTCTAGTTTTGGTGATATCAGCAGAGGTCGTAGCCTGCCGTATCGCTTGGTTGGCAGCGTTAGCGCTATATCCGTTGGCTCAAAATGTAGTCTTTAGGAGCTCCATTTCGGAGTCCAACGAATCTTTATCACATACCCTAGTTGCTCTAATGGCCAGCGTTTTCAGAACCCCACGTTTAGTTGCTGGGTGATGGTGAGAGCCAGCTTGTAGGTAACGGTTTGTGTGGGTGGGTTTCCGATAGACACTGTGCCCTAGTCTGCCGTTCACTTTCCGACTCACCAGCACGTCGAGGAAAGGTAATTTTCCCTCGTTTTCCACCTCCATCGAGAATTTAATCTTGGGGTGTGTGTTTTTAAGATGCTGGAGAAAGTCAGTTAAGGTTTGAGGGCCCTGGGGCCACACTACTAGTGTGTCGTCTACGTACCGAAGCCATAAGTTTGGTTTTAGAGGGTCATTCTAAGGAAGGTCGCAGAATGGCGACCGAAACGTCGGCACCTTCGCCATGGACGCGGCGTCACCCGGACAGCCTAGTAAATACAGTTTATTGACTTATTTTCACACTATGAATTAATTCCCTTTGGAGAAACTAGGCGAGAACGTAACAAATTCTAAAGAATTGTTTGAAATCGTTATTATCAGTTGTTAGATGGTATAACGGTCAAATTCTCATTCCAGTTATGCTGAAGAATTAAGGTACGACAAAGGAAGTACTAAACAACATACCATACATTTTGATTGCTCACAGCGACATGGGAGCAAATAATGTCTTTCAAATTTCCTGTCCCAAGCGAGTTTAAAATAGAAATTTCATTGGCCTTCTAAACAAGATGAATTATTGTATTGTGGCGTCGTTAATACGAGGGCCAGAACCGTTAGGTCGGTAAAAGCGCACTGCGGGGGAGAAAGGGATTGAGCCTGAACTTCCGGGATTTTGCGCTCTGGCAGCTGACGCAGACAGCGTGGCAGAGACAAAAATACCCTTAAGCTGTAAACTCCTAGGAAGCTTGCTAGCAAGCCCTCGCTTGCCGACAGCAGGCGAGCCTACCTAGGAAACTTGTGTGGTGGGGGTGTAGGCCCCAACTATTTAACGTGGCGCCATCTGCGCCCGCGCTCTCATTCAATTTGCATCGGAGAGCGGATGATGAGTGGGTACGGGGAGATCTCCGGAGTGTAAGGGCCAGACGATCTCGGGTGCTGTAGGCACTCGGTACGCCTGACAGCGACCGGTTTAAATTTTGGCGTCAGGCCATAAGACGGTGATAGTCACGGGACGGAAGTCCAACAGCTCGCATCACGCGTAGCTTTTTTCTGCGGGGTACTGGAAAGAAAAGGTTGCCGAAGTGTTTAAATTTAGCCATTTATTGTAACTTGTTTGTAACTTTTCAGTATACTTATAGTATTATTGTTATTTGAATTTATTTTTATTCCGCTACGTACAGTATCTTTAAAATACAAAATCGTATCACAGAGCGATCCAACGAGTTTCACAGTGCAAGATAGAGCTGCATTAATATCTTGCCGCACCCTCAGCTCCGACGAAACTACCGTGAAGCCCTGAAAATAGTTTACATGTTGATCTAAATCTAAATGAAAATTAACCACAACCTTTACAGTCGCGAAGAAAAATATTTGAACATATTTTGAACAACGTATTACACGATTAACGAGAAGGGCAACACCTCCTGAAGTCTGCTTGTGTATGAATCTACTCCTAAAGGGGTTTCAAAAGTTTGTTCAAGTTCCTTGGGTATCGGAGAACTGATATCCTGAGGTAGAAGATGCAAGAATTTCTTAATGATTTAATTCAAAACATCGTAATTCATATTAATTGTGTTTTCTTAGCACTTTTTGTCTAATAAACGAGATAATGTGTCGTAATGAATAGTGTCTTCGACTAGAGATAATACTACGAAGACCAATTGACACCCAATGTACTAGCCACCCAATGCCGGAAGAAGGTAGAGCAAACGTCCAAAAACACTTTGTAGGAAAAATATCTAATACCGTATCAACAACTGTCAACAATACTTAAGTAATTGTAACATTAGATTTAGGGAACATCACGTATTCACGTATTGCGGCAAAACTAAGCTAATTTATTCCACAATGATGAGATAATTTAAACTCACCAGACCCATCATAACTTCTCGACTACAGTAGTCGTTTTGTGGCTTCCATCTAGCAGACAACTGATGATGATGGCTAAGCCATCGAAAGCTGCTATTGCATTAAATAATATTGTTGGCAATGACAACGTCTTTAATTATTTTATGAAAAATGCCAAAGATATCACACCACAACACCTATAAAACTATACTACAAATATTACTTGACAAAGACAGAGACTTGAAAACATTCAAAACATACGAAAAATCCAGTTTATGAAAAATACCTTAAATACAATCACAAAATAATATGTTTATTGAAACAAGACCCGCGTGTGTATAGAGAAATTGTTGTCAGCGCATTGTTACAAAACCTGGAGATAGGATAAGAAATAAAGTTAAATTAATAAATTAAAATTAAAAACCACACTAAAAGATGTGTGTATTTACACAGTCCGTACACTGAGCCTTTAATGGATTCAGCCTTTGCAGAGCGCACCCTATGAAAAAATACCTTCAATACAATCATAAGATAGTATGATTATTGAAAGGGTGAATACTTCTAGAATCGCTCAAAACAGAAAAGCTGAAAGAAATTGGGGAATTACGATCAGAAAACACTCTAATATAATAATTATTTAAACAATTTCAACAATTAATCTTTGATTTAAAGATGATTCATTTAATTATGTCACGTTTAGTAGGAGCCGATTAAATTAAACAGATCACGAGAAGACTTGAGCCAATAATATGGAATTTATGGCGTTGTGTTGACAGGCCTAAATGTCAATAAAATAGATTCTAGACTCGACTAGGCGATTTTTGTCATCAGATCGGTAGCTTGCCATGATGCCACGCCTGCCTGCAAAATCTAAGATACGAGATCTCTGTTACGAAATTACGGATGATGGCGCAAGGTTTTGAGATCGGTAGAGATAGAAAAAGGGAAAAAATGAGGTCTTACTATTTAAATTCTATACATAATGTATACACCTTAAATATACACAAAAGTGCATATTATTATTATTATTATTATTATTATTATTATTATTATTATTATTATTATTATTATTATATTCACTGTAATCTCTGACCGCAAGAATTCCGTATACACACACGAACCTAATATAAGGAGCACAAAACTCGTTTTGTTTGCGTGTCACTTGTACACACCGCTCGCTTCTCGTCTTGCTTATCACTAACATGGCTGTCTTTTCCACCATCTACAATCAGCTAATTTCTCCAACCCATACGTTTCTGCGTTCCTAAACTACGTACGTATGTTTACATTCCTTTTTTGTTCCGTCATTAAAAATCCTTGGATAATTCATCGAGCTGCATTGAATGTTCAGCATTGATAATTTTTTCGTGTCTGGTGATCTGTTCAGTTTGACTTCAAATGTTGCGTAGTTTCGTAAAGTTTATCATTCTCTTGTCGCCTCAATATTATTTTAAATATTTTCGATTCTTCAGCGCTCTTAGCATAATTTTCCATTTAACGCCGTATTGTATTTTATTGTATTGTTAATTATTTCGATTCTCTGTTACTAAATTGAATACTTCTTACTGAGAATTCTTAAGACTATCTTTCTGTTCTGAATAATATAAGTTTAGAGATTTTTTCTAAGTTGATTAGCCCATGCTATAGTCTAAGACGACTTTCATAATTAATTTTATACTTGAGTGTTTCTTGTTATGTTTTTTTAGTTTTATATTCCTTTTACTTCCCTGGAAGGATGGAGCAGTTAACAGTTATTTTTGTAACGGTGAATAACTTGCTTTGGATGCTTGTTACGACATGGTTTTCGATTTTACGTCGTTTTGGTTATGAACTTAATGGTAAATAATTTGCGTAGGATTCTGATTTTAGCTTGTTTTTGTTATTTCGTAGGTTACAGTATTTAGAGAGCTAGATTTGAGTATGATTTCCGGTATTTAGGTGAGAGAATAGACTTACTAAGGACTTTGAACATCAGCGTCCCTATTCTGAATATCACGAGATTTATTTCACAACAGCAACGACAACAACAACGAAAACCACAACAACAAAGGCAATAACAACAACAAAGACGATAACAATAACAATGACGACAACAACGACGACTGCAACAACAACAAAGACGACAAGAACAAAAACAACAAAGACAAAAACCGACAACAACAATGACAACAATAACAAAAACAACAATAAAAACAACAACAAATACTACAACAACGACAACAAAAAACACAACGACGACGACAACAACGACGATGACAACGACGACGACGATATCAACAACAAGGACAATGCCAACATAACCTTCCGGAGAAGGCCAAAAACGCGTGAGATAGTGGTTCGGACCCGCCTTCCCTGCCTGCCTACCCGGTCACAATCTCGCAGGGACGACTCGCGAGATTTGAATTTGGAAAATTTGTATTTACGAACAACGGCAACAAAATCAAAGAAGAAACGAAAAGTAACGAGATGGAGAAAGGTAAGAAATAGACAAAAGAAGCAGAAGAAATTAAAGGGTAACTCCATTCGAAGTTCTTTTCTTTCAGTTAATACATTTCGTTTATATTACCACACTTTGCAAAGTTTCTACTGATATCATGACTATATTCTGAACAAAGCGAAAAGCAGCATTTAACTCGCAATAAACTGCATTTCTTGAAACAACGCTGAAGGCGTACAACGTCTATGCTTCAATTATTCTAATTGCTATTGCTTACTAATTTTTACTATTACTAATTACTACTTTAATACTATTGCTTATTGCATGGCATACGATAAGACATTATTGTATTCAGATCCCTACTCTGTGCAGCCCTGCATTCGCAGTCTCTTGATCCTCACCTTCTAGTGTTCGTAGCCGGAGCCGACACCCCATAGGATGGCACGGAGAGGGCAGGGGAGGGACGGGGAGGCTGCCCCATCAAGCCTCGCTTGTTATCCAGTGAGTCCAGCGCTGCCTAGACTCAAGTGGCGAGTAGATCACCCACAACACAGGTGGGCGGTTCGTTTGGACGAACACACCGCAGACATATAGCAGAAGGACTCTTCTGGAGGCGAAAGGTCATTCTTGACCGAGCCCGCCCCGCCGCCACGCACGCTCTGAAGGATTACCCTAGCCTGCGAACACAGAAGCAGCACTTCAGTGGTAGCACTCACCCCCACTCACATTCTAGCACTTACTCCAACAGTCTGGAGTTTCTTGGCCTCAAGAATGTATTTGAATGTTAATGCTTAATTTTCATATTCATTTTACCATCTCACAGTAACTAAGCAACACACACACACACACACACACACACACACACACACACACACACACACACACTAAGCAACTAATCAATATTTCTTTTAACTATATACCATTAATGAATTAAATACTGTCCAATAAATAGTCAAGTGTTTGACTAGCGACTGACACGAACATCCCACCTTAAGTGGAAACGAAATTCATTAACTTCAGTTGAAATCTACAAAAGCTGGCCAGTCCAACAAGTAGAATTCAGTGTATCGTGAAAAATGCCAGAGGAGAGGTATTACCGGAGTTGCTTCCTTCCTTCACCACCTTCATTCCTCCCTTTTCGTTTTTACTCTGAAAAGTAGACTGAAGAATTCGCTCTCCTTATGAATCTTACATCCCCAGATTTCAGTTTTCAATATTACAATATATTCAATAATATACAATATTTCAATATTAAGGAGGTTGGTAGCGGATGGCGAATGTAAACACCTGCTATAGGAGTTGTCTCATAATGTACTTAATGCCCGTGACGCGAGTTAAAAATGAATATTGTGCTTACTATTCTTAGTGCACAGAAGTGATTACTCAATTCTG
This sequence comes from Gryllus bimaculatus, assembly GCA_017312745.1. NCBI lineage: Eukaryota > Metazoa > Arthropoda > Insecta > Orthoptera > Gryllidae > Gryllus > Gryllus bimaculatus. The sequence goes on along the minus strand of BOPP01000119.1, from coordinate 3,724,457 downwards.
TAAGTGAAGACACCCACAGTTGTGACTGAACCTCAGGTTTCAATGGCTACAGGGGCAACCCTACCATCCACCACTACTGATGGACATGCGAGTATAAACCAAGTAAGCATACTTTACTCTGACGCTGTCAAAACATAATTATTTCGTAAGAAAAATCACGCAATAATCATATATGCACAAGACGATCTAAGCAACAAAGATTATATAAAGAAGATAGCAACAATAGTTGATTCAAATCAACTATTCATATCAATAATATCTAATAACGGAATTTGTAAGAAGGCGAGTCAACTGAAAACTAATCCAATGGGGCGCTTGTGTCCTGTAAGTTGATAGGCATATTTGCAATAGTGTGCCACATTCCTCCAGGTGGTATCAATGTGAAGAAACACTAACTCGGGCACAGGAACATTGTAAAAATGGTTGCCCTACTAGAAACGTAGCACCAGGGAGGAACGGACGTTCTGTGGTTCAGTTTTTACGAAGTGAAGGTGGGAAAACTATTGACATTCTTCAACGCATGAAGATGCCGCCTGATTGCCATAGCAGCAAGGGTAAAAATGGTGTCGGAAGTTCGAAAATGGTGTGATATCCTTGGTCGACGCTCAGGCACATCGCGTTGTGATTCCAGAGACCGTTGATGCCGTTAAGCTGTACACATTAGTCATAATTCAGCACATCACATTGTGCATGATGTACTCCAATTTCGTAAGGAGTCTGCAAGATGGGTGCCCCGACAACTAACCTGGGAATTCAAACAGCGATGTGTCTTCTGTCACAACACGACAATGGACGCCTCATATGTCTCGTGCAACTATTGACAATAACAGACATGAGACTGAATGCCTCCCACATCCATCTTACTCGCCTGATTTTACCCCAAGTGATTTCTATATGTTTGGTCCACACAAAGAAGAAATGTGTGGCCAGAAGTTGCATTCGGATAATGAGGTAAGCCACGCGATGCACGAGTGGTTGCCCAGAATCCCCAAAACATTATTTTCTACGGCAATTCAGGAACTTCGGAAGTGCTGGCAGACATGCATCGAGCGTTAGGGAGACGCATGTCGAAAAGCGATCCAGTTTTGTATCATGTGTGTACAATAAGAAATATTTAAAAAACTAATTACAGCTTTTATATGAGACACCCTCGTGTATTTTTATGATGTCTCGAAACAGCTAAGAAACTTGCAGGTGAACATAATACAATAAAAATTAGCCAAAATTAATCTAGCTTAAGACCACTGATTCATCACCATGTAAGAAAAAACATATTAAATGTTTGACCAATAATTCTACATGAATACACAATTAATATCCTACAATTAATTCGGAACGTTCTAACTCAAAAATAAATAAAAAGCTTCATACAAGAGATTTTTCATTAGAGCAGGCATATCTGAAACCGTTTAACTGATATTTTGAGCTTTAGAAGTCAGGACTTCATAGACCCAGATGATTTAATGAAACTTCCTGACTCAACTTCGATATTGAATGATATCAAAAAAGTTATTATTCCACTGAGAGCATCTCTTGCTTGCTTTGTAAGGAAGAAGGCTACATTGTCAATTATTGCCTCGTTAAAACCACTGAAAATAAGGTAACCAATTCCACCCTCACTGATGCTATTCATAACGAGTTAGAAATGGAGGATTCCCTTGACTTGAACCTAATGTTAGTAGAACCAGCAACCACTAAATTTTCAACAATTCAAATAATTCATAGAAAACTATTAAGGTGCCTTAGATTCAATAATCGTTGCAAAAGATTATACGAAAGACATACCAGCATGAGGAACTCACTTATTTATACTAATTAATGACCGTATTACAATTAAATGTCAACGGTTTCTATCCCAGAATAGAATATATACAATTATTCTAATTTTTACACACCAGATATTATTTTATTTCCAGAAACGAATTTTAATAACACTGCTGGAAAAATACAAGGATTCAACTGCTACTCTAAAAATCATAAATTATTCTAGTGATGGTGTAGCAATCTATGTTAAAGACGACATACCTATAAAATAAATAACGTCCTGTAAGTTAGCAGGACCAATTCATCTAATCACAAAACTGCATAATCCATAATTTGCCGCTTTTTGACGTTTTTAAGATATGGAAAAGAAAAAATTGCCGCGGGTCATTTTCTCAAAAAAATCTGTGTTCATGCTAACTTCCAATGGAAGTTAGCAGGACCACACCTCTAAATCCCCTACTATTGCAAGTATATACACAAAACTGTACTCCAAATTTGCCGCTTTTTATTTATAAACGACTAGTGAAGAAATCAAACTGATATCTCCATTCTTTCAAAAAATATTAACAAAAACCCAAAAAATGAAAGTTATGCTCCTCTTGCAAGCGCATTCGAAGAAGAAATGAGACGTTCCATGTAATTCATCAGCCGTAACAAATCATACCCTTCGCCAAACATTGTCGTAAACCAGTGCTAAACATAATCTCTAAACAAAACTTTTGCCTCGACTCACCGATTCGACTCAACTACCCGGGTTCGAAACCCAGAGTTTACGCTCTTACAAGAGTTCTGCTCATGTAAAGACGCCCGTTCCTCCCACGCCATCAGCAATAACAATTAATACTCTAGGCCAGAATTTGCCGTAATTAAGTGCTAAACATAAACTGTTATAAATAAATTTTCCACGGACCGGTTAATCTCCATTACGTCGGTTCGAAACCCGCAATGCCGCTCTAAGGAACGTCCTGCGCAGGTAAAGAATCCATACCTCCTGTACATGCAGCCATAACAACTCATAATCTACACCAAACTCTGACGCAAACAAGTTCTAATTACAATACGTATCAAAAGAATTTTCGCCGGATCGGTTAGACTATATTATCGGGGTTCGAATCCCAGATTTTGCCTTCCTACGAAAGCCTTGAACACGTGAAGAAGTCCGAAAGTTAAGAAGCCCGTTCCTCCTAAACTATCAGCCATAACAATTCATACTCTACGTCAAAATACGATGCAAACAAGTATTCAATAAAATCGGTAACAAGATTTGCCGCGGACCGGTTAGAATACATTACCCATCTTCGAATCCTACATTACGCCCTCATTCAAGAGCTCTGCGAAAGTTAAGAAGCCCGTTCCTCCTAAACTACCAGCCATAACAATGAATACTCAACGTCAAAATTTGATGCAAATACGAATTCAATAAAATATGTAAGAAGAAAATTTGCCGCGAACCAGTTAGATTACATTATCCCGGTTCGAATCCCAGATTCCGCCCTCTTACAAAAGCTCTGCGTAAGTTACGAACCTCAAACCTTCTAAACCTTTGCAATAACAAATCAAACTCTGCGCCAAAAGTTGCTGTACACAAGTGCCTGATATAAATTGTAATAAAAAAATTAGCCGCGGACTGATTAGTTTCAATAACACTTCGCACAATAGTACTTTGGAATATCAGAATGTCCTTCGAGTGCCCATCGGAAAATATGAAGACCATACCTTCTTCTAAACCATTAGCCATATCAATTAATACTCTGCACCAATATTTGATGCAAACAAGTATTAAATAATATCTTTAAAAAAAATTCCGCCGACCGGTTAGAGTATATTACGCGGGTGCGAATCCCCTTTAACAAGAGCACTGCGAAATTTAAGAAACCCGTTTCTCCTACTATCAATCATAACAATTCATTCTCTATGCCGAAATTTGCAGTAAATGAGTGCAAAATATAATCTGTAATAAGAAAAGTGCTTCGACACTTTTAGTTCCAATTACCCGGCTTCGAATCGACGAATTCGTTCTTTTGCAACATGATCTTATTTGAATATTTGTTTTTGATGAACACATTTGATTTAGAGAAAAATGTACATTCATAATTGTACAATTGTACGAATTGTAAGACATCGAACAAATTGTGAAAGTTTTCAATTTTCCAGAAATCTGTGTGTTTAACGGAAATGAGATCTGAACCAATCATGCAGGCATCTGCACACAGTCAATCCTCAAGAACCCACAGAAAGACCAGAAACATTCAATTAGTAGTGCCCTATAAAAATCGCAAACCAGAAAAAATGACACCATATTGTGTATAAGTTAACTTTGTATCGTCTTATTTCTTAGAACAAATTACAATAACTGTGTATTTTTATGATAATCTGTCTGTCTCCCTGTCCATCTGTCCGTTCGTCTGTGAACGCCACTGTTTTTAAAATGGATGTTCTCGCCATTTCTGACGTAAGAAGTAGAGTATTTGAAACCATGCACTGGAAAACGGCGAATTTTCGACACAACAAATTTTTTTGCGGGGCCCTGGTACGTAGAAGTTGAATAAATCCAGTTGCTAAATATAGAAAAAATTCCTCGTAGTTGTGTAGGCAGAATCCATGTTTTATGGGTTCTTGATACCGAAAACTCGATTGACAGCAAAACATGTGTCCGTCCGAATGTATGCCTGTCTGTGTGTCTGTCTACCCGTCAGTTCGTCTCTTCGTCTGTCCGTCCGTCTGCGTCCTTTCCGCATAAATCTTTCAGCTGATTATCTCCAGAATTGAAATGCCCCAATTGTCCTAGCTGATGTCACGTTACTTTAAATGAAGCCCTTGGGACATTTTAAAATTTTCAAAAAAATGGCTTCAATGTTTTTATTAATTTTTTTGTTGAATAGTGCAAAGGTCGTTTAAGAGAGTGGTGCAGGTACAATTTGCGTAGTCATCCCCAATTTTTCCAATGTAAATAATATATTTTTCCAATATAAATAACAATATATTTTTTAAATTATACAATTGTATGTTTATTTATAATAATACATTATGATAATACTACCTTATAAATGATTTATCATCATTAAAATAATTAATTTCACTTATTTGTTGCCAAATGTACTATTATAAAGAAAAAACTTAAAGGGGTCGGAAATGTCCTCGCGCCACCTCTAACGTAACTTAGGCAACCCCACTTCTCCACGGTTAATATGCACATTTCCAGCAATTTGTAAACGCTAATGTATTTGTGAGTTAAAGTGCTTCAAAAGACTTCTAAGGAAGTTTTTCGACAACTCAAAAAACTTTCTGTGAAAAAGAGCTTCAAATTTCGAATTTTCAATAGCGTTTAAACGCCATTCTCTTATAAAGGGCTTCAAATTTTTCAAAGAAAATTGCCATTCAGGACCAAATTTTACTGTTCTTTAAAAAACGTGAAATAATATTTCCGTTCTACTATTAGGAAACCGAAAAATTAAGAAAATGTCAAAAAAAGCATTTCAGGCGGCGATAGATGGCAGCTGGCAAGAGTATGTGGTATGTCCGAATAGCTAGCCGAGACCAAACGAAATAGAAAACTAATACGGGAAAGTCTGTGCCATCCTGTAGCACCACTAGTGTTTTTCTTTGACTTGCGGCCATATCTGTGATGTTCCACAAGCCTTTTCATACTCAGTAATAATCGCAGAGTGTGCAGTTTCCTTTCAAGTCCTAATGTTTGGAAACTACGATGTATTAAACACTGAGTAATATATAACACTTATATTTTTCAATGATTTTCACGAAACTCATTTGTTTGAGAAACTAAGTAGTCTTTCTCAGATATCTCTTCTGTGAAGCTCATTTCTTTCGTGATCACAGTAATTAACTGAATCAGCTGAGCAATCAATCCTCACTTCGAATTCGCTTCTCACGATACGACTATGAACCGATTTCTCAAGCGTTCTCCAAGAAATATTTACTTCTTTTCCCTACATTTACTTCCTAGTAAAGTAAAAGGTTATGCTCATCACATGAAGTAATGCCTTTGCTCGATAGTAAATGATTTTATCATTTATTTCAGACTTGAAGTGAAATCTAGGTTTTTATTTACATTACCCCATATTTTTTACCCTCCTTTGATAGATACGTGGAGAAAATGTGAAGAAAGAATTTGGAGCGGGGTTTGAGAAAAAAATGTTTTAAAAAATTAAAAATTGCCTATATCGAGGAAAATTACTGCCTTTTTCCGAAAAATTAAACATTATTTCAAGGTGTTTCTTTAAAAAACAAATTTCATTAAGGAGAACAGCTTAATTTTCAAACTAAAAAATTGCACTTTTGCAATTTTCTAAAAATCAGGGATTTAAACGAACATGGGACCTGCACCACACTCTCACTCTTACGCTATCCGAGGATAACATTTAATAAAAAAATGTGGAGCCATTTTTGAGAAAATTGTGAAAATGTTTATAAAGCTTTGGGGAAAATACCTTCAAAAATTAAAATACAGTTTTGAAACTCTCACAGCCGTTCGTTCAGGTCGATCGGGTAATATCATCTTTTAGCCCCTAAATTAAGACAGTTTTGCTGTCAAGCGATTGTGAAGAACCCACTAAAAAACGATTCCATCTTCACCGCGTGTTAGAGGAAAAAATTTACTATGTGTAAGGCTTACGTTATCAGAACACGACGATAAGAGATTTTCTGTCGGAAATTTGCAGTTTTCCGGGGCACGATTGCAATGACGTTCGTAAGGGCGAGAAAGTTAAAATATATCAAACCATGGTTCAATGTGTTCTCTACGTTATTGTTTGTGTATTACTTTCTCGTGTTCATACATATGCACGTAATTCATTATGTAGAGCTGGGGAAAATGGATATCCGTAGCTAAAGGGAAATATATAGTTTTGGAGAATTTTCTGTATAGATCTCTTTCAAAACATCCATTCGTACACCCGTCGATGCGCGAATACCTTTCTTAGATTGTAACATTGTAGTCTCACTGCGTGTACCTAGTAAAGAGAAAGTACTGTAATGCTGCAGTGACGAATTTTCGAAAAACAAAAATTGGTAATGGAAGGCCTTTATAACGAATAAAAAGATAAATGTTGCTTCTACATATTAGGTGTAGCTTCCATTACAAAAAAATACCTCAGTTTCAGTGTTTGGGTTCATGACGAATAGTAGATCCAGATTTTACGAGAAAAAAAAGTGTCTGGGAAAAAAATTGAGTTTACATTTTATTTCCGAAATCCATATCGGCTGCCGCATCACTGCAGACTCAGGCGCAACGTCTGCCAAAGAGGATGTACGTAGCCTATTCCGCATATTCAGTGACACTGCCGAGTGACGCAATGCATTTTTGTTTATTGTTGTTTATTTATTTATTTATTTCCACAAACCAGCATAACTGCTTTACAGGGATTGTTTTCATATAATAACAACTTCAAATACGTGTATTTTAAGTGTATGCAAATAAATAAGACAGCAGAATACCTTTCAGTCAACATTTAAACAAGTATCACATTCATAAAAAAAATACAATCATTCTTTAGATAAATAGAAATAAGGGCAGCCCAACAGGTTCCTCATTATTGTTTGATGTTTTACAACTAATTGTGTTGATTATTCTTTGCATTGTTTATTCTAATTCTGACAGATTTAAGGGGGGTCAGCAAATTGTATTAGATATTTGTCATATGGAAATCTGTTTTTGATTAGGGATGTTGCTGATGAACCAAGGTTGTAGAGGTCAGTTGTTGGTATATTATGCAAAGATGTGAAAAATGAATGTGCGCGTTTGAGCAGTATATGATGTATAGTTTCCGTTTTTAATTCTGAGTGTAATTGATTGTTTCTAATAACCAGGGGGCATTTTCAGTTATACGTAGGATCTTATTTTGAAATGTTTATATTTTCTTGATATTAGTCGCCGATGTGTTGTACCATATTGGGCATGCATACATTATAATGGGATGAATTATTGCTCTGTACAGGACTAGTGTACATTCTGTTTTGAGAACGGTTTTTCTGTTAATTAATGGGTACAATTTATGAAGTCTTCTATTTGCTTGTGTGATTTTGTCATTTGTATGGTTTGTCCATGTTAGTCTGGTGTCCATTAATATTCCCAAATATTTAATAGGTTTCGTTTTTGGTAACCAATCCAGTGTTTTGTTAAGTAGTTGTGGGGGTTTAAGAGTACTGTTTATTGGGAACGAAGTGAATATTTTTGCTAGACATTTGTTCGGGTTTAGTTTTATCTTCCATTTGTCTGCTCATTGTGGTACTTTGTTCCCTTCATCTTGTAGATTTTTTGTGGCTGTTTGTAGACACTTGTTAGAAGTTAGTACTGCACTGTCATCACCAAATAATGCTACTGTTGTGTTTTGAGTAGTTGGGAAATATGCTGTGAATATATTGAACAAAGTTGAAGATAATGGGCTACCTTGAGGTACTCCAGCTATGATTTATTTTTGTGTAGAGTAGGTTGAATTTATTCTTACTGAAAAAACTCTGTCTTTTAGGAAGCTTTTTATTATTTTTACCAAGTAAAGGGGTAATCCGGATTCTTGTAATTTAAATATCAAACCCTCGTGCCAAACTCTGTCAAATGCTTGGGTTACATATAAAAATACTGCCAGTGTATGCTTTTTTTGTTCGAAGTTTCTATATCCGTATTAATTCTGTAATTCTTAAAAGTTGATGTGTTGTCGAGTGCTTTTCTTTGAATACAAATTGAAAAGGTGGTATAAATTGTATTCCATTAATATATTTCAGAAGTCTTTTTAGAATTAGTTTTTCCATTACTTTGGCTACAATAGGGATTAGGCTTATAGGTCTATAGTTTTCTGTAAGTGCTGGGTTTTTGCTTGGTTTTGGAATTGGTATTACTATAGAGTGTTTCCATTTCTTGGGGTAGTACCCTGTTCTTAACATTGAATTGAATATTGCAGTTAGATAGCTAATTGCTTTCTTATTTAGTTTTTGTAAAATTATGGTTGGTATTTGGTCAATTCCAGCTGATTTTTTCTTAGGTAGCTGTTTGATCGTTTGGTATGTTTCATTTGGTGATATATATTTTACTGGGTGTGGGACTGTTGTTACTTCACAGTTATTGATATTGTTTAAATTGTTACTGTTTGTGGTTGTATTTAGAGTAAATGTTTCTTGGAAATGTTCTGCTAGTATTTCACATTTTTCCTTTGTTGTAGTGGCTGTTTTATCTGATTTCTTTAGTTCTGGTATGATTGTTGGTTTTTTCAATATTTGTTTTGTAACCTGCCATACATTACTGTCTTTCGGATTTATTTTTTTAATGTAATTTTTATATTGTTGGATTCTGTGCTCGTCTAAAACTAGTTTTACTTGGTGTGTTAGTTTATTTAGTATTTTTTTTAAAGTCTGGGCTTCTATATTGCTGTAATTGCCTGCGTATTTTGTGTTTCTTTTGAATTAATTTTTCAATGCCGATAGATATTGTATGTTGTGTAGTATTTGCTTTTTTTGCTGCTTTTTGTATGATTTTAGTGAAGGTATCTGTGGCAATATCAATTTTTTCTTTGTTTTTCATGAATCGGTTTGTGGGAAGAGAATTATCGACGTTTGTTTGAAATTTTACCCAATCTATGTTTTTTGTGTCTAATCCAATTGGCAACTCAGTTTTAATACAGTTCATATCAGAGGTGAGAATAACAGGACAGTGGTCAGAGTCTAATTCAGGTAACACATGAGCATAGAGGATGTGTTTTAAATTTTTAGAAATAGAAATGTCAAGGATATCTGGTTCAGCATTACAGTTTTTGGGGTAATGAGTAGGGTTTGTTGTGGCTATGGTTTGAAAGTTTCTTGTTTATGATGCTTTTAGTAACTTTCTCCCATTAGGTGTTTTCACTTTACAACCCCAATTGATATGTTTGTTGTTTAGATCTCCCATTAAGATTGTAGGTTCTGTATTATGTAATATTAGCTTTAATTCATTTATATTGATTTGTTTTTTTGGTGGTTTATATGCTGTTATGATATTTAAATATTCATTTTTTAAAGTTATTTTTACTGCTATTAGCTCTAGGTTGTTGAAATTCGGAATATAAATTAATGAGTGGTCTAATTTCTTTTTAATTAGTATTGCTACTCCCCCTGCTGAATGATTGATTCTGTCTTCTCTGTAACAGTTATATCCAGTGATTTTTAAAGATTGTCCTGGTGCAAGGTGTGTTTCTGTTATGCATGCAATTGTTATTGAGTGGTTTTTCAGGAATTGAATAAGTGTATTTCTTTTATTTGGTAAGCCAATTGCATTTCAGTTAAGAAATGTTATTGATTTTAAGTTGGGCTGTTTATCCATTTTTTATTATATTTGAGATTTGATTTGATACAATGTTTTGTATTTGTGGAATTAATGTAGCTGTTGTTTCGTTAACTGTTGTTGGTAACATCTGCATTATAATTTGTGTGATATTTGTCTGTATGGTATTTTGTGTAACTGTGCATATTTGGGAGAAGTTGTATTTTGACTGTTATTAAGAGCTAATTATGGATGTAGTGTTTTATGATTTATGTTTTTTTTTGGAATGTTTGTGAGTGCCTTTTGTATTTATATTTTTGATGTGATTGTAGAGCTTGGAATTGTGTATTGAGTTGATTTGATTGTTGGATTCTATTTCATTTTGGGAAGTACTTGCATTGATTAGAACTAGCCATATGATTTTCTTTACATAGAGTACAAATTGGGGGTGGTGGGTTTGTGGATTGTAATACTTTACAGTCTTTTGTCCAATGATGTTCTGCACAGTAGCCACAATTTGGGGGCATTGTGCAATAATTTTTTGTGCGTCCATAAGTAAATCATTTTTACATTGAGAGGGGGCTTGTGTTTTCTTTCTTATTTCTACTTTTACAATGCAGTGAAGTAATTTGTCTAGTTTTAATATTTCCTTTCCTTCAGTGAAATTAGATAGTTCCAAGGCAACTACTTTGAATGGTAATTGTTCTCTCTTTGTAAATCTGGTTACTTTTTTATTGAATAGTTTAGACTTTCTAATTCGTTGTAAATTTCTTCTTCAGTGAATATTAGGGGTACATTTTTCATTACTATTGATAAGTTTTTTTTCAGTTTGCACACAGTATGTATAGTAGGGAACACTTTTTCTTCACAATATTTTATGACTTTTCGGTATTCTGCAACGTTTTTCATTAATATTTTTACTGAATTCCCTGTGGTTTTGAGTGTAAAGCCTTTTCCAATTAGTTGTTCTAGGTCTTTTGATAGAAGAGTTATATTTCCTGCGTTTCTGATACAAATTGCGGGAATTTTTATATTTTCTAATTATGGTTCATTGTTATTTACATTTTTCTCTGATTCGTCTACTGATTCTAATAATGAATATCTATTTATTGAGGTATATTTATTGAGGTATATTTATATTGGCGTTGCTCTAGTTACTTACTTTTGTAAGTCCTCTTTTTTTGGTAGGTTGATGTACGCTTGTCGGCAGATTGGATTCACTGTTGATTTCTGTAGGCCTAGCTTCTGCAGATTGGAGGTTCCCAGTTGATTGTGCGCGATCCACGTATATTTGAGGATAATGTACTGTAGTTTCTGCGCTGTTTGTTGAATCGGTCCGTGCATGATGAAGCTGTTGTTGTAAAATTTGATTTTGGTGTTATAATTTGTTAAGATGTTCTTGGAGCATATGATTTTGATGTAGGAGATGTTGATACGGTTCTTGAAGATCTGCTATTTGGTTTTCTTGTGAGAATTGTGAATTAGTTTGTCTTGTGTATAATTCACAGTTTCAATCATTATTTAATAGTTCGATGGATCTGCTGATGTGTTCTCCTAGTGAATCTTCTTCTGTTAACATTTTGAGCACTTTATCGTATTATTTTGTTGCACTTTTTACTTTGGTTTTAACAATTTTTAGTTTTGTTATGACACACACTATAAGCACACTTGATGATTTTGTCTCTGTGACGGTGCACTACTATTGTTTGTATTGTAGTTTTGCCGCAATGCGGCAAAACGATCGTTGACTACGCCTATTCAAACGCGTTATCGATCCCACTAATTCTGATAAGACTTTGACTCAGTCACTGATAATTGCACGAGCAACTCGGAGCTAGGTCACGACCGTTCCTCTCGGCGGTTGAGAGCGAAATGCAACGCATTTTTGTTCTAAATTATAACTACGGTATTCATAAGTGAAACGTAGAAGGCTGAACACGAACCAAGGTTTATGGGAATTAACTTCCTGAAATGTTGGAATTTTATTTGCATATCTGTAGTGGGCATGAATATCTTCTGATTTAGGGTGTCTTACACGTATTAAAAATTAGTAATATTGATTAACTATTTTCATTAAAAATATCAGGAAAATTAAAGGTATTATAGGTATTCTAGTAAACCCCTAAAACTATGTTGAAGTCTTTGGTTGTATAATACATGTTGCTTTATTTTAAGATGACATATCAGTTACAAATAATAAGAAAATATACTCGTGTTATGTACAGAAGACCCTCGCCCTCTAGTACATAATGGAAACTGCCCCGAGCATCCCGAAGGAAACAACCTACGCACCTATCAGATGTAAATAAACCCCATGTTGTCGCAACTGAAAGCAGCAAGAGGAAAAGAATCAGAAGATATGACTCCAGAAACAAACACCGCCTCCACCGCCGTCTCCGAGTTAAATAAAAGGAGCCACCTCGACCGCTTATCAGATATACATCACTTCCTGTATCGCCAAGTAATTCATGTTGTAAATTAATAAGAAATATACTGACTTGTTAAAACTGTCTCAGCGTTTTTCTTGCAACAAGCAACTCCAACTTGTACAAACTTAACTCTCGTATGTGCTTCTGTAGTAATACTAAAAATTAAATTATAAATTGAAAGAATACTTCATTACTATATTAAGCAGTAATACATCTTGAATTCACAAGAACACAATTAATTCTAGGAGTAAGTCACCAACTTCCATTAACTATTCCTATAATATATTAAACAATGTTATTAATAATTAAAGCATTTGTAAAGCTATTATGGGTGTTTTAGGAAAATGCAAGTGTGGGAACTAAATTGTCTAGACATTTGATCGGTAGGATAATGCTCCGAATGTCTTATTAGAACGAGAAATATCAAAAGAAGGACAGTGTGGTGCACGGCAATTACGCTAGCCAACCACAAATGCAGTAGGATGTACCCTAAAAGACACATGTTCTCATGTGTATCGCTGCTTAGAAGCTTTAAAGACACAGGCAGTCAGTTCATTTTCGTATAGAGAGGATGCACTACACAAAGCTAAGCAGGAATCTTTGCCCGCTGAATTATTTTACTCCGCTGATTTATTTTATTATGGGATTCGAACACGCGTAACCGGTCTGTGACAATTTTGTTTTTAACTAATATATATTTAGTATTTATTTACAGCAAATAGTCGGGTAGAGTATGCATTGTTATGCCTGATGGCTTAGAAGGAACGGGCTTCTTAATTTGCGCAAAGATTTTGTAAGAGGTCTATACTGAATTCGAGCCTTGGTAATTAAAGATAACCGGTCAGCAGCATTTGTTTTTATTAGAGATTATATTAAGTACTTGTTTACGGCAAATGTCGGTTTCGAGAATCAATGGTTCAGGCTGATGGTTTAGGAAGAACAGTGTCTTGTCTTGAGCAAAATGCTTCCAAGACATACACATGTGGCTTTCGCAACCAAGTCATGAAAATTCGTAAGACTGTGAAAATATTTTATTATAATTACAATTGTTATATTAAGCAGTTATTTACCGCAAATTTTGAGGAAGAGTATGCATTGTTATGCCTCATTATTTACTAGGGACAGACATCTTAATGTAGCCAGGCACTCGTGTGATAAAATCGGATATTCGAACCCTGGTAATTAAAGCTAGACGGTTAGCAGTACATTTGCTTCTTACAAATTATATTAGTACCTATATATGTTATTTTTTGTGTAGATAATGAATTGTTATGGCTGCTGGTTTAGGAGGTACTGTTTCTTTAACTTGAGCGGGACAATCCATAGAGGGGCAATCTTGGATTCGAACCTATATAATTTAAACTAACCGGTTCACGAACAATGTTTTTGTTGCCGATTGTATTTAGTACTTTATTGTGACAAAAATTGACGTAGAGCATGAAATGTTATGTTAAGGACTTATCTTGGAGGGAACTTTTGGGATTCGTATCTGCGTAATTATTTCCAACCTGCCCTAGGAATTTTTTTTCTTACAGTTGATATTAAGCACATGATTATGGCAAATTATGGCGTACAGTATTATATATTATTGCTGATGGTTTAGGACGACTTAGCTTCTTAACTTACTCAGAACTCTCTTAAGAGGGCGAAATCTAGGTTCCAACCTTGGTAATATAATTTAAGCGGTCCGCGGTAAATTTGATTGTTACAGATTGTATTTAATACTTGATTGCATCAAATTTTGGGGTAGAGTATATATTGTTTTGCGGATGAATTAGGAGGAACGGGCTTCTTCACATAATCTGAGCTCTCGTAGGAGGGCGAAATCTCTGATTCGAATCCGGCTAATGTTATCTAACCATTCCGCTGCTAATTTTTGTCTATGATTGTATTTAGTACTTGTTTGCGTCAAATTTTAGCGTAGAGTATGAACTCACATAGCTGATTGTTTAGGAGTAACGCGCTTTTTCACATGTTCAGTGCTCTTGTAAGAGAGCGAAATCTGGGATTTGAACCCGGATAATTTAATTTAACCACTCCGCAGGAAATTTTATTGTTACGGATTTTATTGCATACTAGTTTGCATCAAAATTTGACGTAGAGTATGAATTGTTATGGCTGATAGATTAGGAGGAACGGGCTTCTGAACTTTCACAGAGCTCTTCTATGAGGGCGAACTCTAGGATTACAACCCAGGAAATGTAATCTAACCAGTCCGCGATAGATTTTCTTGTTACAGAAGTTATTGAGTACTTGTTTTCATCAAATTTTAGTGTAGAGTATGAATTGTTATGGCTAGTAGTTTAGGAGGAATGGACCCTACGCCCTCTTTCGTAGAGGGCGTAATGTGGGATTCGGGATAATATAATCTAACCGGTCTGCGGCAAATTTTTTTGTTACAGATTTTATTGAATACTTTTTTGCATCAAATTTTGACGTTGAGTATGCATTGTTATGGATAATAAGTTATGAGTAACGGGATTCTGAACTTTCACAGAGCTCTTGCAAGAGGGCGAAATCTAGGATTCGAACCCGGGTAATGTACTCTAACCGGTCCCAGGCAAATTTTCTTGTTGCTGATTTTATTGAATACTAGTTTGCATCAAATTTTGATGTAGATTATGAATTGTTATGGCTGATAGTTTAGGAGGAACGGGCTTCTTAACTTTCGGACTTCTTCACGTGTTCAAGGCTTTCGTAGGAAGGCAAAATCTGGGATTCGAACCCCGATAATATAGTCTAACCGATCCGGCGAAAATTCTTTTGATACGTATTGTAATTAGTACTTGTTTGTGTCAGAGTTTGGTGTAGATTATGAGTTGTTATGGCTGCATGTACAGGAGGTATGGATTCTTTACCTGCGCAGGACGTTCCTTAGAGCGGCATTGCGGGATTCGAACCGGCGTAATGGAGATTAACCGGTCCGTGGAAAATTTATTTATAACAGTTTATGTTTAGCACTTAATTACGGCAAATTCTGGCCTAGAGTATTAATTGTTATTGCTGATGGCGTGGGAGGAACGGGCGTCTTTACATGAGCAGAACTCTTGTAAGAGCGTAAACTCTGGGTTTCGAACCCGGGTAGTTGAGTCGAATCGGTGAGTCGAGGCAAAAGTTTTGTTTAGAGATTATGTTTAGCACTGGTTTACGACAATGTTTGGCGAAGGGTATGATTTGTTACGGCGGATGAATTACATGGAACGTCTCATTTCTTCTTCGAATGCGCTTGCAAGAGGAACATAACTTTCATTTTTTGGGTTTTTGTTAATATTTTTTGAAAGAATGGAGATATCAGTTTGATTTCTTCACTAATCGTTTATAAATAAAAAGCGGCAAATTTGGAGTACAGTTTTGTGTATATACTTGCAATAGTAGGGGATTTAGAGGTGTGGTCCTGCTAACTTCCATTGAAAGTTAGCATGAACACAGATTTTTTTGAGAAAATGACCCGCGGCAATTTTTTCTTTTCCACATCTTAAAAACGTCAAAAAAGTGGCAAATTATGGACTATGCAGTTTTGTGATTGGATGTAATGGTCCTGCTAACTTTCAGGACGTAAATAAAGAAATATCCAGCTCAACATAGTGTAACACGCATCTACCGGTGACGTGGGATCGTCGGAAATACGCGGTAGCGGCTCGGTCTTAGCTCAGTCGGTTCTACAACCCTTACCTATTTAAACATTAGGTGATGGAAGGAATTGTACAGTAAATTCAATGACATTAAAAGAAACAATTTGGTTAGTGGTAAAAAAATAACATTTATTCCAGGACAATGCTGTACCAGGGTAGTTACATTGATGAAAAAGAAAAAAGATTGAATAAAAAAAAGATTAAAAGTAAAGGAGAACTTACAACTAAAGAAAAGTGGTACAAAATTATTCTATAGTTACAATTACAAATTTCTCCCTGAGGACCTTTCTGTGCCTCAGCGTGGTGCTGCTTTGACAATAGTTTCTAAGGGCTCATTGCCGCTGATTATGTTGCCTGCGAACCCTCAGTGGCAGATGTGCTCAGTAAGCCCGGGCGGGCGCGGCGAAGCTTGTGGGCGGCCGGGATGGCCTTCCCTGGAATGCGGTCGGGCGTGCACCCTCACCAACAGGGCGGCTGGCGGCGTCTGCGGCGGTCAGTGACGTAAGCGAACGGTCGTCTTGAGGCTGCTTCGGCGGAGCTTGTAGATTTCTCTGTCGTCTAGAAAGTAGGCCACGTCTCTGAAGGGGCTTCCCGGCTACTGAATTATTATTTTGTGCTTCCCCAATCACGGTGACAGGCGTTTCGAAAACGTTCCGGACGGGGTCGCAGTGAAGCGCCTAACTATTCACCATTTTCTTCGGCCGTGGGGGTGCCATAAACTGCCGAAGTGGGTGAGGGGGCTCGTGACTGTTGCAAAAAAGGGGGGGGTGCGCGTGACGCCGTTGGTCTTTTCTCAGTAAATATTCTTCCTTAAATCTACATTATTCTATTTAATTTATTTAAATGATTTTGTACCGCTACAATAGATCTATACTTTTACACTTTACGTATTGTAATGGGACGGTCGGTCGCGTGAGGCTGCGACGCGTATTTGAACATTTTAATCAATGTAACGTTTCTGTATAAGAAGATCTCGAAATGTGCATCTTTCGCTACCTGTGAGGGTGTAGGAAGCGTCGTGGACGCGGAGGTATGCAGCTCCATTGTCTCGACAGAGGGACGCCCCGAACGCCGCCGCTGTCTCGCCGGGAAATACGGACGCTGCTGTCTCATAATCCGACAATTCAGCTGCACCTGTTCTTGGAACTCGGGTGACATTTGAATTTCAACGGAATTTGGCCATGCTTACACGGACATCAATAACGCCTCAATTCGGTGAAAGAGACAGCGTGACGCGCGCCCGCCAATGGCGGAAAACGAAGCGGGGGAGGCCACGTGACCCCGCGAACCTGAGGAAGTAGTTGCAAAACACAAGTTTGGTCATTACGATAGAGGAGACGACAGCGAGCAGAAGTGCCTTTCCGTGGTAGGGACGAGGAGCAGTTTCTTTGCATTCTTGGGGGACGCCAGTAAATGCGTTACCGCAACGCCGTGGCCTGAATGAATTATTGACACATCGCGGGCTCACTCAAGGACGAACGCCACGGGCAATGACTGTGGGTGCCTGACTTTGAGCCCAAGACTGACGGGCCGAGGCGCGACCACCCCTGCCACGAGCCACGCCGCCAATGCTCGAACCAGGCGTTGCTAGCACCCACGTCACCACGCAACCCCGACCGTCTTCCTAATGGGTAAAGGGGTGAGGCGAGACGCTGCCGTCGCGCCACCACGCTGCAGCCAGACCGTATCGCGCCAAGAACCAGGGCGAAAGGCCGCCGCTCCCGTAACCGAGGTCGTGACAGCTGGTAAGGGCGTCGCTTAATCTCTTACCTTGGTCTTGAAGCTCGCGTTGCTGGTTTTGGTATTGTAGCATTTGGTTTTGCTGTATTTGCTCCTAGAGCTGTTTTTGTGATACTTCATATTGTTATAGTAGTTGCTCGTATTGGTGATTTTTTGCGAATTCATCCTCCATAGTTGCGGGAGCACTGTTTGTGTCTATATACATTTCTTCAGCGTTTGCATTGTGCAATCGCTGCAATCAGTGCAATATTAATATTTGCACTGATCTAGAAATATGTCCCCCTAGGGGGGACATCGCCGTTTAACATGTTGTTCACTCTACTAGTAATTCTAATTTCACTTTCACTACAAATCTGAACAAAAGGTTTTAGGTACTCATTATTACTCAGATTCTGGTTCGAGCCACCGCACTGTGGAAAATTTTCGCCAAAACCTGGCCAAAAGTCGAAAACTCAAATTTGGAAAAATAGGTATTTGCATTATAGGGATAGAAAATAGATTAAATTCTGCATTAAATTCTGTTCAACTGAATACTGTAACTTTATTAGGTGCATGACACCATTAGCCCAAACCTGCTCTTGTTTTGTATCTCCCGCGCTGCGTTTGAGAGCCTGCTATGTGGCTTCCGTTTGAGCACAAATAACTTCCTTGTATAGAAACGAAACAGTGTTAAACAACATGGACAGTGCTTCTGGAGGTTTGTACTATACCTTTACATATAAAATTATTATAAATGTGTAACTTATGTGCTGACAATGACAAGCTGAAAATTTTTTATTTTTAGTGTTAAATATTTGGATCATTAATCTTCGTGTAGAGTAAAAATTATACTTCCCACGAGATCACGCCATGTTTTTCGTTGTATATTACTCTTTAATATGTAAAGAAGTTAGCTGCCGAAAATTAGCTGCGGATATCAGCGGATCTAGTTTTTATTAGAAATAATGTAAGTGAAAACGGAAATTTTAACACGACGAATATTACTTC
>BOPP01000119.1:3622061-3690946 GCA_017312745.1 Gryllus bimaculatus | reverse complement strand
AAAGATTGAACTAAAGAACTAAATCTTGCAGCACCTATCGAGAATATATTTTCAAGGCGATAATAACGTTGAAAGATAGTAGAATCATTCTGTCATATTATATCTAATTCGGCTAATCAATGACACAATGCAACCATGGCCGTTGAAGTTCAAAAGTTGTTCCCTGGTGGATATTCCTGAATGCAAAGTCGCTATTAGAAACGCTAAAAACATTTAACCGTATAAAAGAAGAGGATATGATAGCGAATAACTGATAAGAGAATAGAGCTTGCGAGAACTGCGTAAAGTAACAAGCTAGATCGTGGACTAAATATATTCAATAACTGCCAATCGAACTCAAACAGAGAGTGGAAAACAATCAAATCCATAGTGGTATGAAGACTAATGTATGATAGCATTTCTTGCGTTGAATGACAGCTAATGAGCGACCATTATTTCTGGGAATTTTGCGAAACGCTTAATGAAAATTCAGGCACTTCAATTACAACGGAATTCATCAATATAAGAAAAAGGTTGAAAGTGCACAAATATTGATCACCTTTGGATGAAAAAGCATCTATGATATGAATGAATTCTCCAATTTTCTGGACGAACTCAAGTTTTTAAAAAAGATCACAACTCAGCTCCTGGCTAGACAAATTCCAAACTGCCTTTTTAAAAATCTCCCTAAGAGAGGTATTAAATTTTATTAAAAATATTAACCTATATGGTTATATAATGTTTTCTTCTGAACTCTGGAAGACTGCCCCAGTCTTCCGTTCCTAAACCTGGCAACGACAGTAAAATAGCTTATAATTACCGATCAATCTCACTGACTGCACCATATGCAAAATATAGAAAAATATTAAAAGAATAAGGTGGTTGTCCTTGAATCTAAAACCATTTAATAAAAGACAACCAAGTTGGGGATTCAGAACTAGACAGTCACATAACTTATAGACGACAAGATAATCCAAGAAGCGTTTCTTCAAGCAGCATGTTATCTTAGTAGATCTAGACAACGAAAAAGCATAGCGATGTGGTCAATGTGGACACCGCATAGCTGCTAATTCTTAGTATTGGTAATCAAGAGAATATGCTTAAGTTTTAGTAATTTATTAGGCACAGAGTTTCAAGTACGTATAGGATAATAATTTATCAACCAATTAAGAAAACTTATAATGGCACCGCAAGGATCATGCTCAGTGTGACTCTAGTTTTTAAATGGCATAAGTATGCTGATGATGATATTTGTAAAGCCTTGTTGTCGTGCGGAAATACGCGAAGATATGGTGTTATATGCAAAGGAAGGACTTGATTCAACCAATGATTAATGCAACTGCTGTAAACTGTATTTACAATGGTCATTGAAAACCGGTTTCAAATTCTCGACTGATAATTGAATGTATTGATTTTTCTAAAAAATTAAGCCGTCTGAACCCGAACTAATTCCTGGGCAACAAAGCTTAAGACTGTCACACATTACAAAAATCTTGGCTTATATTTGAGACACGGGCTCACATGGCAAGAAATATCTCTAAAACATACGCAGAATGCAAATTTCGAGCTTAACATTCGCTGAAGTGTCTAAATAAACAACTGGGGGATAGACAAAAAATACTTATACTTGCATTCAAAGCCTTATAAGAGTAAGACAAGATTACGAATCTATTGTATATAATTCAGCGTGAATTCAACTGCTCACGAAACTGGACGCACTGCACTGCGGACTCAGAATAAGCACTGGTTGATTTCAACAGTCCAATTGTAGTATCTCATCGAGCGGCTGTAAACTTAACCTCACATTTCGAAGACAAACCCTGTCAATCAATTGATTAATAGTGTTTTGTTTTTTGGTATTTCGTTTAGACTCTTGAATTGAACATTGGGTTTGTTTGATTGGTTGAGTTTATTAATAATGGATTCCATAATCCTATTTATTACATAATTAAAAATATTTTTTAATAATTTTTGTTAGTTCGAATCAGAATCAGATTCATATCGAGTTCTAACACGTATTTCACCTTCATCAGTATCCCATTCACTTCCAGAAATAATAGGATTATTAAAATTACGCTCATCATTGTTATTATTTTCAAATGGTGTAACTATTAAAAAACATCTACAAATTGGATATGTGCTGTTATTTTGTAACCAGGTTTCTAAACACGATTCACAAAAAAAAGATTACAAACTGTTTTTACCTTATTAGCACGAAGTCTAACGAACAAACATATGCCACACGTTTTTCTATTTTTCCCAACACTTTTATACATACTACGATTGAGTCGTTCGATTACAGCATTAGATACCTTGTTCTTAATTAGTAAAGTGCGCCAATTAACTTTATTCGAAAACTCTATAATGAAGTCATCTGAAAGTTCGTGGTTAGAGCAAACAGCATTCCAGTCAACTTGATCTTTAAAATCTCGAATGAAATGTTCTCCTAACGTTTGATATCTACAAACTGTATACCACGTATTGTTGCCGTAGTTGTTGCTGAAATCTCTTAAAAACTGTTCTGAAAAGTCTTTCCTGAGCGAAAGAATCATTGACCAACTAGTTTGGTATTTACATTTATATTTATCAAGAAACTCTCTAATGAAATCTTCTGACACTTTTTGATATACGATTTAATGTAACCAATTGAAATCTTTATCTTGAAATCTATGATGAAATATTCGCTTAGTTTTTGTGAACGCCTGATATCATGCTAATCGACTTTATGACTGAACTCTCTTATAAAGACATCTGTAAAATTTTGACTACACATTTCAGACCAATCTAATTCGTTTTCAAATTCTCTTATAAAGTCTTCTGAAAGGTTAAGATATGATGATACTTTTTTCCATTTAATGTTTTTAGTTCTAAGTGTTTTCTCTACATCTTGTCTTAATTCATCATCATCATAGAGTTTAACTAGTTTGTCGTTTGGTACAATCGTTAGAAGTTTATTAATAATTCTTTGTTGATTCTTTACCAAAGCGGTTAGATTATTTTGCGGTTGTTGGTTTGTTTGATTGTGTCTATTGATTAAGGTTATTAGATCTGATTTTCTGAGGTTTGAATAACCACGGATTCCATTTTTTCTGCAGTATTGTTTAAGTTGTTGAGTAGTTTTATTCTCCATAACTAACTTGTCAATATTTATCTTAAAACATTTTTTGTTTAATCATTTTCGATAATTCAGTTTCGTAAAATTGTTTTCATATTTCATTTACGTCTAAGGAAACATCTGTAGACGAGTTTTATGGTTTGGTATTTGGGTCATAGATTCATGGCTCGGTATTTTGGATTATAGATTTTATGTATTGAGCCATTAACTATGGATTAGGTTCACTTGTGAGTTCCCTTAGTGGTTGTTGGTTTTGTTTAAGTTTGAATTTCATAGTGGCCTCATGATAATGTGTTTATTCTATCTGTTAGTATATATCGTTAATTATCTTTAAATCTGAGTGCTTGTTTGTTTACTTCTATTGTGTGTATTTCATGTTTCTGACTTCAAATGAGTCTCATCGTTTTATATATTTCAGTTTGTTTATCTAAGCATGATTTATAGTCTTCGAACTTTAATTCATTTTTCACAATACATTTCTTAATTCCTTTAGCCTTTTTGATATGACCAGTTTCCGAATTCATAGCATATATCTTAGACCTCAAGTCGACAAACTCTTTCATGATTTTTCCTTTAAGTTCATCTTTCATTTTTCCTAATACTTTCTTATTGACTTGGGGTATTTTGTACGGATTGTTGTTTGGATAGTCGCTTGTGTCAAAGTAGTTAATCATCTGTTTTACATCTTCATAAAAGTCATCTGTTTTAATCTCATGTTTGAGAATCAGTATCCATATAACAGATTGAAATATTGTTTCCGTATTTTGGTTTCATTGTGCTGTAATGGAAGTCATACATTAGTTCTTTTGATATATCGAGAACACATTTCAATATAAATAGGTTTGTTAAATTTGATTTTTGTTTTGTTCATATGAATTGCTGCGAGATGTTCTGAGTATATGGTTCTGTGCTTGAAGTTTGGTTTGGCTATGAGTTTATCACACAACTTGGGGTTCGAGATTAATCTTATTTCAACTTTGTTACGTATGTTCTCCATTGTTTTACCGAATACAGAATGATTCATTAGTTTGTAAAAGTCTTTTTCAAAATCATTAGTTGCGTTGGTTCTCATTTGTGTGTTAAAGTCGATATAATTCTTCAACCAGTTAGATTGTTTAAATTAGATTACTCTGTGGATTTTCTTTAGTTTTAGCCCTAGTTTTAAACACTGTTGTATATTTCTGTAATGGATAACATCTTTTTCTTTGTTATCTAGTGTTGTTAATAATTTTGGTTGGTTAGAATCTGGTGGACATTTGTTTTCGGGTGCTAATGAAAAGTCTTTATGTGAATCATGTAACTGTTCAGGATATTCTAAATCAATCTCTAGAATGTAACCGGTTTTGCTTTCTTTTGATATGTTATTAATATTAAGGTTCCTAATCTCATTTTCAGTTAACCATTTGAAGTCGATATAAAGTAAATATTGTGACATGGCCCAACTATAAAGATTATTTGCATCACGATATGCTAGATAAGTACTTTCTTTTGTTTTATCATAGTCTGTTATATATTTATTAATTGCGTTTGAGTATCTTTGACAACATTGTGAAATTCCACCTCTAATACCTTTCTCAGTCATAAGTACCATATCATAATGCTTAGAAAGTCGAGTTTAACCTTAGTCATCTTCAACATCACGTCAAATGCTAAACCAGGACTTGTCTAGTACCATGCTGATCGAGATTATAACTATTCATACATGTTGTTCTAAAATTTTCGAATACGTCAGAAAGCAAAAGAGTATCGGTTTGAAGATACAAATAGTGGTTTGTAATTTGTAAACTTCATCTGTTATATGTGTTTGTTCAAGAATGTTGAATAATTTGCTTTTTGGTGGGTGTTGTGTGTAATTAAACTTGATCTAAGAATCCATATATTCATACGGGTAAACACCCTTTGTGGAAACTAATTCTAATTCTTCATCATCAAAGTATTCTTTTGTTATATTCATTTGTTTATGTTTCAAATTGTTAACTAATGAAGCAAGAAAGGGTGGCATGAACATAAAAGAATCGAGAAATCTTAACTTTATTGGACCGACCTCTTTCGAGAACGTAAGGTATTTTTATCTTTAAAGCTTGCATAGTTCAGTGAAAAGCTTCAAAAGAGTGTTTATGACTCATAGTACACTTATCCCAGGTAATAATTGTACTTTTTTGTAACACTGCAGACATTCCGCTTTTTTAAGTATTACGCACTGCGTTTGGTTTACTGTGAATGTCTAATGGCAGCTTCAAAGCTGAATGCGTCGTTTGTCCACCATCTAACAAAATGGCAGAAATGCCTGACGATGCAATTACCAATGCAATCTTTTGCTGTAGCCGTATCTTTTCAAGGATTATTGACACTAAAAATGTCTTACCGGTACCATCAGGTGCGTCTAAGAAAAAATCCACCCTGTTTTGCATCAGGAGTCAACATGATTTCATTATAAATAATTCTTTGTTCAGCTGTCAATAATGAATAATTATTTGCAATGAGTGTAGCTAAGTCAACGTCATCATATTTTTTTCTCGTTATATGTCAGTGTTCATTAAATCAATTGCTGGACGATCAGGGAAAGGCATGCCATAGTGATTGAGTGAAAAGTTTGAAATCAAAATACATAAATCTTCTAGTTGTAATTAATCTTCATTGTACGTCTCTGGTGTAAAATCTTTAGTCGGACTTCGTTCTGTTGGTCTCACTCGGTTCAAAATATCTTCAGTCATGTAATATTTATATTTTTCCCACCATGCTAATGATTGTTTTGGATGACATGACAGAATATTTGCAAATAGTCGACGAATATTATTTGGCGTAGAAGTTAAAGCTGCATCAGCAAGTGCCAAATTCCAATGGTTGTCAGCCTCCAGCAGTGGTAGCTCGCGACCTTCTTCTTGATATGTATCATATACTCGACCATCAACTGTTCGCAAGAACTCGAAAGATGTTGCTTCAGGAGCATTTTCCAATAACAAACGCACAAAGAAGCACTCACGTTGTTTTGGATGCACTGTGTAGAGTCGTCCCCATGTTTTAGATTTGAATATGCCTACGATTGACAGATGTGGTACTCCACGTTTACGTATGTCCCATCTATTTTATATATGTTTCATGTAAAATAGCGTGGAACATCGTTATATAGTAATGTTTTGGCAAATTGGCCGAAAACGTCAAGCTTTTGGCATAAGGCAGAAAATCCAGTGAGTGTAGTTTTCGGTGGTTCTAAAGCTCTTTGGATAACATTTTCTTCAGTGAAATATACACGCTGACCATTTTCAAGATATACTGCAAGATACTGTACAGGTGGAGCTCGATCGTGGATGGAAAAACTAAAAATTCGCCAGATGGCTTCGTTACAACTGATGTATCTGCCCAATTGATATTGTGTTATTTCATCATTTTTATTAATATCTCGCACTTCAAACGTTGCCAAATCACAGCCTTTATTTACGTATTTACAAATGTATTTAATGGATTTGACGGAATTGCAAAACTCAACATTAATATAGGTCTTATAGGTTTTCGAAAGCAATGGCGAATATGGAACCACCCACTGATTATCAATTTCTAGTTGATTAAAATTTGATGTTCGCATTGTGAACACATTGCTACCGTGGTCGGCGTTTCTACGGCGATACAGTGGATAACTGTCAATTTCCGTAATTGTATAATTGATATATTCTTTCGGAAAACGTTTCTCACATTTACCATTTTCCATGCATGCTGAAGTCATGTTAAAACTATCATATTGTCCATTTATCATGTGACTGGTAACATTTTCAAACAATTCTTGGTCGATTGATGGTTTCGGAATTACAGTGGAAATGATTAGATCAATTTCTTCCGGGTGTATATTAGTTTCGAGACAAATAAAAATGTGAGCATGCGGAAAACCTCTTTTTTTGCCATTCAACCGAATACAATCAACAAATTGTCGTACTAAAAACCGAGAACTTCACGATAAATTCAATCAAGAACTTTAATTTTCGCTTAAACACGTGAAACGATATCATTGACGATATATTGATTGTGGGTCTTGTAACAAAGGGTTTGTATTTCCTCCCAATTTGGATTACGTGTAAATGTAATAAATAAATCGGGACGGTCATAATGACCTACGTAGGTCATCGTATCTCAGATGTAATCTTGCATGTTCTGTGGACTGCCAATGTAGCTACAGAGTAAAACAAATGCATTACCAATGTTGTTGACGTTTAAATTTTCATCGTGTTTCCTATAATAGCATCCCGTAAATGAATATAATATTTTGATCGTTGCTCGACTTGAAACGAAGGTATCGCAAACGTTCACTCTGGATCTTAGCATACATGTCTACAACATATTGGTGGTAGAGCTGCCGGTATCGAAGAATATAATTGTCCTGATTATCTTTAATCATCAACCGGTACGCGTAGTAACACATTGAGCTGACCTTTTTATTCGTTTCATTACCTGAAAATAAGAAATAAATTTAAATTACGATTGTGGTGTGTTAAAAAAGTAAAACTAATAAATTAAAAAAATTAATCCTTACCATTTACCGGATTAACCTGATTAATGTTAAAGAGACAGCCATTTTGACCTTTCCAGAATATCAATGGATATTGTAGTGTATTGTACGAACGATGTAAGTCTGATATCACATGAACAGTGCTCTCACGACGTGCTATTTTGATATCTCTGTTATCAACTGGATCACCGACCATGATAATAGCAACTTCTTCTACGGATGGCGCGTTGAACCTGCCAGCGTGTTCCCCTGATGGTGTTTTGTCAGCTCTGATGACAATTTGTGAGTTGTCATTTTGTAGTTGTGGTGACACTCTTTTAAATAATTGAATAAGTTGGTTATGATTTTCTAAAAAAACATCCAACAATTCTGCAATAGCTCTTTGTACTGCTTGTTCGAAAAATTATACAGATATCTAGTTGTCACTTGTTCTTTAGAACTTCCCATAAAATAAATTTGAAGCAATTTTGACTCCTCGTTAGGTATTGGCATCAACGACCCAATTTTATGGTACACCTGACCTTGTATTTTAAATGTACTTTCAAAATTACGTCCATCAGATGATAAATCGCAAATTTTAGTTGCACCAAATGACGTCATTTGGAAGCAAGATTTGAATTTGAATGTCATACGTAAGAATAATATTGAATCATCTCATTCACCAGCGAGAAGTGACTGTAGGGGCTCCGGCGAACTAAGAAGATGTAACAAAACCACTTCTCCTGATGAACAACACATGCCCGGTTTTTCGTTGCGGAATTTCAAAGCCTGACAGTATCTGCATATTTAATCCATTGAACCAATGGCGATCTTTGAATGCGCAGAATAATTGATGTCTGGAGAATACTCGCACGCAAGACGAAGAAAAGACGCACGCGGTATTGCGCGACTGGTTTGCTGTCTCTCTTGATCCTGTGCTCGATATCTGGATAAATGTTGTTCACGCGCCGCTCTTGACCTTTCTCTTTGTAGCCGCAGACGTTCATCACAAAGTTCGCTTGCCTCTCGCATACGACTTTCTGCTGCTCTATGCCTTTCAGTGGCGCTTGCAGTATTATTAAGGTTAGATTTGTTTACAGGCATAACACTGAAAATGATAATTAAAGTAATACATTACAATTAAAATAAAATCGGTATGTAATTGTCAATGACAAAAAAACATTCACTTTAAAATACAAATAATCGTTTCGTATTATTACGCATTATTTCGTATAACGCGATCGTTTAATATTATACACTAAGTTTTATCATGCATTGACTTTTTTGAATATAAATTATAATAATTATTTTGCACTGAAAGATTGATATTCAATTATTTTTCAATTGCCATAATTAGTAATAGAAACACGGATAACTAATTTAAAATATTTTTGATACTTTGATAAAGAACAATTATTAAATGAAGTATAATCAAAAAACTTTCTTAGAAATAATTTATACGTCAAAACAACGTTTGCTGGATCAGCTAATACAGTATAATAATATAAATATGTGATATGATAATACTTACATATATTTATTTTGAGAAAGTTCTTAACAATAAAGGGTTGATCCGGAGTTGAGGGTGGCACCGGTTTCTTTGGTTCACTGATTCGGTTCACTAATCTCGTGATTCACAAGGTTATAGTTTCGCGGTTAACTTCAATCACTGGAGAAAAATTTTGATGGCATTGATTTAAAGCATAAATATGTACACAATTTAACTACGGCACTATGCCAAATAAAGTTATACATTTTCCAATTACGAAACATTTTTTCTTCATAACAATACATTTGAAATTTCAATTCACATTTAAAATTTCACTTCACAACACTCTTTTAAATCACAAAATTAAGACTTTAGCTAGCTTGTTGAAATAGACTTGATTTACTAATAAAACAGCCTCCTAATAACACATTTAGTTGTTACTATGACTACAAAATTATTTACTTCATAATTTTATGAATATTCAAATTGCGAAGCATTTTGTGGCGTGGATTTGCGTGTTTTATTGCCATTTCAAGTTTCTTTTTAATTGTTTTGTGTGTCTACCGAGATGGAAGGTATAAAATCAGAATTTTTTATGATTTGCGCCGAAAGGGAAGTTTGAATGTGATTCAGTGGTGTCAGAAATTGGGTTTGCTTGCGTCTCGACGTGTATGTAATGTATGCAAGAAAGAAATGAAATTTACTGAGAGAAAGGATACAACAGACGGTTTTGAGTGGATTTGTAGAGTCAGAGGCCAGAATGGTCATTGTGTGAAAATGTCTGTACGAAAGGATTCTTAGTTTGAGAGACTTATTAATTTACTGAATTTTAGTTCATAAGAAGTAAAGAGTGTGTATTTTTTCAGATAGATGCATATTTGGTGATACGTTGATGAATCATTGAAGTTTTTCGTGTTATAAGGATGTTCTATGTAATTAGTGCAGCTATGTTACACTCATTTTACTACCATAGTATTTTTAATACTCTAAAAATTCTATAATTTCAGCGATTATGTGAGTTGATTTTTTATATTTTTTTCTAATAAAATACTGCTATCTTTGACATATAGTATTTGTTTGAAAACATTGTCTGGTTGATTTTATATTATTAAAATGGGGGGTTTGGGGGTTAAAAATAAAAATGTTTAAATAGAAAGTGTTCCTGAAATATACTGCGAATTCTAGAGCATATAAAAAAGTGTTAAGTAGATTACATGCTTTTTTTGGTAATTAAATTTTGGCTTTGAGTAGTAATGATAGTTTAAGTAACATGTGAGTGTTAAATAGAAATTATAATTCTTGCGATAACATGGTGACCATTACAACAATAACCAAGGATGCAGTTCAGTGAGTCGATTCCACTCTAGTGAACCGGATCAGTGAATCAAAGGAACCGAAGGAACCGGTGCCACCCTAAACTCCGGATATACCGACTAAGCAATACGTGGTCGGTTATATTAATGAATTGTAGGTTATTAATTAAAGTCACGGACAAACGTGACAATCATCCCGGACAAACATCGTGACAATGGAATTATATAAAATAGATGTTCGCTTGCCTCTCACATACGACTTTCTGCTGCTCTATGCCTTTCAGTGGCGTTTGCTGTAATGGTTTGATTTGTTGACATGAAGGCTCTCTAGTACGTTTACGTCGTACCTCACGGCTACTGGCATTATTAAGGTTAGATTTTTTGGAGGTATATCACTGAAAATGGTATTATATATTTGTTACTTTGATAAAGAACAATTATTAAATGAAGTATTATCAAACAAATTTCCTAAAAATATTTTATATGTCAAAACAACGTTTCCTGGATCAGCTAATACAATATAATAATATAAATATGGGATATGATAATACTTACATATATTTATTTTGATAAGAAAGTTATAAACAATAAAGCATCAAAAATTAAAAAAATGTAAGAATAATTTCACCGAATTTCATTTACTGTAATGAAAATTCTTCTTATACTTTGGACTAAGCAACACGTGGTCGGTTATATTAATGAATTGTAGGTTATTAATTAAGGTGAAAGTACTTTTAACATTTTGGCAATTAAATCTTTACAATTAGTCTCCTTTGAGCAGAATCACAAAATATGGATTATGGATGTTTATAACCAGAAAGTAAACAGGAGTAAACGTGACTTTGAATATTATCCATACACAAATACTACAATCGGATAAGGAAAACTTATTTTGAGGTGGAAATAGACACTCCATATATCAAATCCAAAGCTCGTTTACCGTTTGAAATTCGTTCTGTTACACATGAGAGAAAGTTGTTATAGATTTTAGAAAAATAGATTATTGTTCTCTTCAAAACATAATTCAACCATACATGGTAAAAGAGAAGACTAGTATTTCGGAGTTCAAGGAAACGTGTGCAAGTATGACATAAAAATGCACCACACATTTCGGTATTCATCTAGCTAACTTATCTCAGTTGTTCGGCCTAGAACATCTCACCACCACGGTACACACAGGAAATAAGCACGATGAACTCTTTAAGCCCGATGAAATAATTGAAAAAATAAAAGAATTGAACATTTTGATAAATTATTGAAAAAGGTCCTCTTTCTCGATTTAGGTTTATTGAGAGAGCCACTTAAGACGGCTGCCGCCATAAAATATATAAATAAATACAAAATCTTAAAAATAATAACCAAGAAGATAAAACAAATAATGCAATTAATTCAAATAATGAAATTAACATAAGTTGGTTTAATTATTTTCCAATACATAATATATAATAGGCATAATAGAAATAATGAAATTAAAATAGATATATGTTTTAGAAACAATATTATGTGAAATTTCAAAAAGTAACTTATGGTGCTATAACAGCAGGCATCTACAAATGGAGACAAAGTATGTTTCCTTTAGAATTTTTAAGATTTTACCAATAATGTAGACTAAGGAATACACGGCGTCAAGACAACGGGTCAACAAACTTTGTGTTTGTTGAAGGTCGGAATATGTGATTTTTTTTTAAAGTATGGCCCCGGGACATAATGTTGAATTCATGACAAGATTACGTTGAAAATCGAGGTTAGGGGATTATTTAGAATTGACCAGTCTCTCTCTTGGCAGCAACAGAAGTGGACAGTAATAATTTTACCGCCCGGCCGACTTAGGTTGGGAAATATTTTTATGTTAGGAAACGGTAAACTTATGTTATTTGTACGATTTGTTCATGTATATTATATAATTTGTAATTTGAGGGTATTATTCTTAGCTTGCGTAGTAATTTGTGATTTTAGAGATACATGTAAAGTAGACTTCGTTCGCGGGTTGCATTAATTAATAATAGTAAATTGTTATCAAACTGTTAGGATTTTTGGGGAAAATTACAAATTAAAGTTTTAAATAAAATTTTGTAATTAAAAATTAAAAAAAAATCATCAATGAGCTCAAACACCAATAGTAAGCCAAATGTAGGTCAGCAAAATAAATGAAAATTCTTTATTACCAAACGAAGTAAAAGGGCTGATAATTTGTAGAATTTGCCATCGTTTTTTTAATAACAGGATAATACAGCAGAACTTCCAGGAATAGTGGCTCTGTACAGTCGCACGTCCACCTATAATAATAAAATAAGAAGGTAAAAAACCCAGGTTTATAAAATAAATAGTACTTAATGCACTCTAAACGATGACATAAACGGCATATTGTTTTATTATTTTTTAGTTTATTTATTTAAGGTCTCTTTTCAACAACAGGCGATAAGCGAGCGGAAGAATCAATTTATAATTTACACATGAATATACATTTTTTACAGTTATGCCATTATACAATTACATACAATTCATACAAGTATATAAATGGTCAAAATGTATTAATATTGTGGGTACTTACATAATTGGGATGGATACACGCATTTATTTATTAATATTACACACGTTTTTGATATTAACAACATGTTTAAAGGATTAATGTACATAAGATATAGGTAGAAGAGAGTTTTAATAGTTATAAAACATTTATACATTCTTCTGGGGAGGAGAAGGAATTATATAGCGAGTCTTTTAAATTTAAGCACTTTCTTATATGGGCTAGTTCAGAGCACTTCAGAATAATATGGGATGCAGATACTAGGGATCCACATTTAAGACATGGTAATGGGTCAGGTTTTGTTATTAGGTGAATGTGTGAGAGATTGAAGTAGCCAATACATAGTCTGGTAATTTGGACTTGTTGGAATCTAGTGAGTTGGAGTTTCGGGAGGGCGGGTTCAATAACGGATTTCCTTACTAGGTGAAGTTTGGAGAAGGTAGACAGCCATTTTTCATTCCAATGTTTCTTACCCAAATTTTTAATATATAGGTTAATATCGGAGAGAACTCTCTTCACACTCTTGTCCATTGTTGGTAATGAAGTTGCTTCTTTAGCCGCTTTATCTGATTTACATTCTCTTCTATACCATTATGTGCTGAAATCCAAACAATAGAAATGAAGATTCCGTTGCTGTTTTTTGTTGTTTAAGGTCGCGTCAACTTCTAGGTCATTAGTGACTACTATTGCTTGCATCGGTATGGTAACTGTGAGGATGGCACGATATGATGATGATAGGATGTGAAAGGACGAACACAATACAGCCATGCCCGAGGCGGGACTCGAACCCGCACTCCTTCTGTCCAAGATCGCTATGGCACTACTGCCTTAGCGATCTCGGCCACCGGAACGGCGTTGTTTTCTTGTATAAATAAATGTTCTTGGATTCTTTGAATTATGGGATTTTTTTTAGAAAACCTGTTGACTATTGCATTCAAGGTAGCCATAGAATCTGAGTGAATCACTATTTTTCGGTTTTCTCCATTTTGGAAGACTAATTCAATGGCTTTCAGGATGGCTCAGGCTTCACAAGAGAAGCTAGAAAAATATTCTGGTAACCTGAATTTAAAGTATTGAACGGGGTTGTAAATACGATTGCGCAACCAACTTTGTTTTCATATTTGATCCATCTGTATACACGTTTTCTAAATCATGATAGTCTTCATAAAGAGAATTAAGATGCGATGAAACTATTTTTGGAGAAATTAAAGATTTTGCAATCTGCGTAGTCATTGTATTAACTTCAGGTTAAAGGATTGCCAAGGAGCGACGGGGTGAATCCTTCTCTGTAGAATGTGAGGAGTTTCCATATTAAAATCATCTTGATATATTGGAATTACTTCTCTAAGTGGTTTTGGATATTTCACATGGATTGAATGGTAATGTGTTTTAAAAGAGCTGAAGATATATTTCAAGGTCGAATTGGTTGAGGAATTTAAAGTTGAGTAGCCAATTTTTAGATATAGTTATTTCCGCTTCAAGTCGAGGGAAGGTAGTTCTGCTTCTACAATAAGGCTGTCGATACGGCTTCGTTGGTTGATCTATGTTCTCGAAATTAATTTTGGAAAGGGGATAGTAAGTTTCTTGTTCCTAGTAACCATCTGAGACGGTTGTCAATCATTTTTCTAGTACTTTGCAAAGAGTACACGTCAATGATATTGGCCTAATGTTACTGGTTTAAGATGGATATTTGCCTGATTTCTGTACAGCAATTACAAGAGCTTTTCTCCATTGCTCAGAGAAGAACCTTCGATCTGTACTAGAAGATCCCCACAGTACATTGTGGCTATTAAAATCACCCATGATGATAAATGTTCGGCTATGTTTATATTTTGGCTATTAGGTAAATATAAGTTACAAATAGTGAAAGTGAAGTTAATTTTAATTCTAATTGCAGTTGCTTCCATTTGTGTTTGAAGAGGAACATTATGTAAGAAAAATTCTGGTTTAGTATAAATTGCAACGTCACCACTGGCAATGTTGAAATTATTTATATTACTGTTGGGACATCAACCGCCAATTTGCCTCAAATTTGGCGCCTTGTTTTTTAATAGGACATTTTTGATATTCTTTGAAGGCGTTTCAGAGGGAAGGACTATATATTTCAAACTTGGCGCTTCGGAGAGGTTGATCAAATACTCATTTCTTTCGTACAAAATTCCTTGATGTAGATTATCAGCTGCTTCCTATTAGTTCTCAGCGTCACCGAGAGATCGCTCCAGCTCCTGAGCAGCCCCGCGTAAAATTACCATTGTATACTGGGCATTGTTATGCGTTGTGTGCATTGTTATGCCCACAAATTAAATTTAGTCTTAGGACAATCTGCTAGCTGTATTAAGGAAGTGCGAATATTTTTCGCCTATTTGTCAGGACTAGGGGCATCCTTTTCTAAATCCATTTGGTCAGGCGGATTGAAGTTCTAGACACTGGTGAAAAAGCGATTACCTTCAGCTGCACCAACACGTTGGAATATCACCAGCAGACGTATAAACTGTGAAAAATCATAACAGTGATCTGCAGGAATTATTTGCTTCAGTGACAGAAAATTCAAGTGACTGGGACGCTGAAACTGTGTGTTCTGCTCGTGGCCATTTCAATACTTTGAAGACTTTGACTTCAATTTTTTCTTAACTTTGTTTTCATGTATTTTTCCTCATTGTGACTCATTATTTAAAATTTTACAAAATAAGTCCAATGACATAATGTAATGCATGAAAAAGATTGACGAGTAAAACTAACTAAAACATTTCCAAGTACAGAAAGAAAGATATTTATTTTCTGATAACAATACTGAGAATAAACAGTTTTGTTAAGAAATGTTCCATGTTCCATTAATAAGGTACTTTTAATTACAGAGTTCCTTGAATCTTCCATGCACAACGTAAGTTGAATACAGAATATGGCGCTTCCTCTCATTAAAAATTTACGCTACGCCCCTGTACTATACTATTCTGTAGTTCACTTAATATTATGTTATTGAGTATTGTTATTGCTTGATCTATTTCTGGAGATGTACCTAAGATTTTGAATTTAGGGATGGTTCTTTTAACATTATTTTTAAATTTTTGCCAATTAATTGTGTGTCTGTTGAGATGTGGAATGGGTGTGTGTGGGGGGAGTGAATGTGTTGTAATTGTTACTTGGAGGTGGTCATTGTGTACTGTAGAGAAAAATGTTTGTTTTAAATTTGTTATACCTATGTCTAACAGATCTGGGTTCCTAGAGTGGTCAAATGGATAGTAAGTTGGTTCATTGGGAGTTATGATATTTAGTTTTTTGCTGTTTATTAGTTGTAGCAATTGTGTTCCAGTTGGATTATTGGTTTTACATCCCCAGTGTACATGTTTTGCATTAAGATCCCCTACAACTATTGTTGGGGTGTGTTGATCAATAATACCAATTAGATTGGTATTGGGGAGCTTATATGCTACTATGAGTGTTGTTTCCAGATTGATGTTATTAATGAACTTAATTGCTGCTGTTTCAACACAAGGTGTTGGTGATAATATTATCTGATAGCATGATATTGTGTTTCGAATTAGAGTCATATCTCCTCCTCCATTAATATTTTGTCTGTCTGATCTGATTGTTTTGTCATCTGGTATGCTGAATTTTCTACTATTGTTTAATTGTGTTTTTGTTATGCAAGAAAAGTCTTATTTTCTTATCTTGCATGAAATATTTCAGTTTATTGGTTTTATTGACTATTCCATTTGCATACCAACTGAGTATGGTAATCTTATTAGTTTGTGTTTGTTGCATAATTATTATTAACGTATGCAGTACATTATTAACGTATTGGTAGAAACTACAACGAAACATCGCCTTTTCTATCAGTAGTTTTTTGTAAGACAAGATTGTTGAAGGCGTTCAAAACGTTTTTACTCAGCATTCTGGGTTAGCTTGTGACAACAATGCGAGGTGGCGTCTGAGGTAGAAATTACTGATTTCCCAGTATTTTTGCAAATATTGCTTCTTTACAAATTTTCTTTAATTTTGCCTGAAGACCAGCATGTTCCCCTGCCATAACTGCTTGCCGTCATACGTTTGCGCTATTACTTTTGTTTCGCACTTGTACTTGTTAATAACGCCTTTTGCGTGTTCAAATAATCCAGATGCGGATCTGTCTTTGCTGCAGTCAGTAAAATGCAAGAATCTTTCTTGAACTCCATTCTTTGAAACATACCGCAACACGATTGTGAGTAATGATTTCGTGGTAACATCAGTTGTTTCATCAAATATCAATGCCACAAATTGAGTCTCAGAAATCTCCTCAATTTCTCTGTGCATAACTTCCGCGATAACATCATTCTGGACGTCAGGAGATGTTCCAAGAAACACGTTGTTGCTTTCAATAAGAGCCAAGAGTTCAGGAAAATAATTACCCAAAAATTTCAGAATTTTAATATAGGTACCTCGATTATGAGACTCGACAGTTTCATTGTGTCCGCGAAACGCCAATCCCAGTTTTCCTAGAAGACAAACCACTCTGATAATATGAGTCAACATTTCTCTGTTCTTTTTAACTTCTACGTTGTGACGTTGTACAGACAACCGAAAGTGCTCACTCAGACTACATTCAATTCTCTGTTTTCCAAACAGTTTGAAAATTTTTTAGGGAATGAATGAGAGAAACTGAAGTTTCATGGCGAGCCTGTGCTTTGTGAATATTGTGAAGATCATCGAATCCTCCTTGCGTTCACACAGATTTCTCTTTAGAAAACAATAAACATGGCCAACAGAATAATTTATTTGTGTTTCTGCAACCATGAATTTTGCAGAACTTTGTTTTCGGCCCAGAAGCTGCAAGGTATGTACGACACAGTTTGCTAACGCATCTTGCATACAATAACTACAACCTGTTAATAATATTTGTATTTCACATTTTAGCTCTGAGGATGATCGCTACGCGATCGAAACGACCATAAGCTGAATAAAAAGCATTGTTAACAGTCAATATCTTTATTTATTTATCATAATAAAAAGATATCTACCTCACCAGCGATCCAATTAAAAACATTCATTAATTTTTAGGTTACTTTGCCCGAAGCCACTTCAATATTTCCAAACTTTCCTACAAAATGGCTCCATATTTGTTATTAAAATTTCTTGTAAAAATAGACTAAAATACATTTATGAGGGTGCCATAGGCTCGATTTTCACTGTTAACTCTAAATTTTCCAAAATTTAGAATTAGAAGATTATTTTCACGTCATTCTTCAACTTCAAAATTGAAGATAAATATTTTTCCTTCACGTAAAATCTTTTCTCCGTAGTTCTCTCATTAAGGTTACACAGTCAAAAAGTTGTTAGCAAAGTATATATTCGTACGTAATAAAGTTTCTTAATATAAATTCAATGATGATTAAATTAATGATATAAAGAAGGCAATGTGTGTTTAATAATCTTAATTATGTACATATTGATTTCCCGGGTGAGAACTCGGCTGTCGATAAAACTTTTAATAAACACAGAAAGACTGGTGACACTCTTGACCCATCATCTGAGATGTGTGCTCAATGAAAAATAGCTCTTACTATATATCATGAGACATATTCTAAAAATATTGTAATAGTGTCTGATATCGATCAGTTTCCTCTGATAGCAGTGCACCTTTGAACGCCTCTGACCTCTCCGTCATTGGACCTAATACTCCAACTTGTAGTTTCAAACTGTCGGAAATTAAATTACCCTCCTTTAATTAATTATCTTACTTAATTAATTATCTGGCATTTAAGAATTTATTTTAGGGTTTTATAATGCAAGCTTTCTTGATCAAATCTACATTCTCGTATTTCTGACAAAAATGTGAATGTTGCTTGGTATCTTGTAAAGGAAAGATGTGATCCTCATGGTAGCCTTGTAGTTCGTCATTTGATCTCTGTTCTGAATTCTCCCACACTCTCTGTGGGCTTTGATAGCTCTATAGTAGGTTGCATGCTAATTCAATCAAAGTCAAAACAGATGTATCTGATGTATTACTCATTGCTCTGATTTATAAGATGTTGCATTCTAATATTTTGAAATAATGGGAATTTTCTTTAAACGAGGAAGACCTTCCATCTTTTAATCATTGCATGAGTACCTAGAAATATATCAAAGAAGTTTAAAGAGTTCTTGACGATCCCACACAACGTCAACTTAAACCTTATGTAAAAGCAAATGCCAATTCTTCTCACTCTAATAATAATAATAATAATAATAATAATAATAATAATAATAATAATAATAATGGTGGTGGTGGTAGTGTAGTGGTGGTGGTGCTAGTAGTCGGAGTAACAATGGCACTAGCAGTAGCAGTAGCAGCGGCAGTGCAGTGGCAGTGGTTGCGGCATCCCATGATACTTCTGCATTTTCTTATTCTTCCCTGAACCAAAGTTCTTTATAATGTCTTATCTACGATTCTTTATTTATCATACCTATTTTGGCTACATCTTTGTGATCTTTATTTATATATTTTAGAACTATAAATATAAAATTCTATTTCCAGTGTGTGTCATGCTCTACTTGACTTACAGATTTGTCCCATGACAGTTCATGCGCTCTTCTCATAATGGCATATGCTACATTTCTTTTTTCTGTCTTCCTTGTCTCCTCATCTTTTTTCTGGATCCATTCTAAATATGCTGACTGTTTCTCTTTTAGCTTAATAGCTTGCGCTATTTCTTCATTGCAGATCCGAAGTCTCTTTCTACTAATTTCCAATTTCTACTTCTAATTTTATTTACCCAGGGTAGCTCTTTTGCTACAATCTTGAACATTTTTCTGTTCTAGGTCTAGGTTGTCTTCAGTTGGTTTCTCTGCTAGATACTGCTGGAGTCTTTCTTGGCAGAGTTTTTTGATGCTTTCTTCTTATAATAAGTGTACTTTGTATACTTCTTCTTGTAGTAGTTTTGGCCTAGTTCTAAGATTTCTCCATTTTGCCTACAGTCTAAAAACAGCTATTATATGTAATGATTTCAACCTATGTCACACTTTCTAAATGCTCTTACATCATTCAACTGTGGCCTTGACTTTTAAATTTATTAAAAATTAATATATTATCGATCTACATCGTCTGGCTGTTCAAGTTTATTTGTACACATCTTTTTCCGAAAAAAGTATTCGTCCCATTTAGATGATTGAGGCTTGCAAATTGTCGGAGTTGTTGTCAGTTCATGTTCATACGGCTTTCTCCACAATTTCCTACTATGTCTCGGATTAATGAATTTCCCACTTTAGCGTTTAGATCTCCACTTATTGATAGGTGGTCGTTTTCATTATTACTGGGTTGTAGCTGTTCATAAAATGTTTTTGTATCTTCCTTCCTACATGCTTGTGGGACGTACACTTCTATTATGGTTAAATGTCCTGTACATTCTTTTTTGTGTCTTTTATTTTTATTTTATTTATAAAAGTGTAGCTTTCAATCTACAAACAAGGATACTCCTGCTCTAGCGATACCATTCTGGGGTACAGTAAGTGTTTAGACCTTTAGATTCTTTCAACTTTTTCTTGGTTTCTGTTGCAATTAATATATTTATGTTCTTCTCTTTCAAAATGTTTTATTATTCATACTCTTTTACTCCTGATCCTCTCACGATCCAAATGATTTTCAGTTTTTCTGTAAATTGTCTTTTCGCATATGTAGATCGGTTTCCGTTGCCAGCCGGCTTATTACTGTGATGGATTCGAGTGGTGGTATTTCTCCAGAGCGGATTACCGATCTACAGCTAGTCCGATGTTGGTGCTGCCAACTTTCTGCATTCTGAACTGGTGGGCAATTCTTAGGGTCACCTTCCCTCGGCAGTCTGCCTTCCCCGTGATTGGAGTTCTGCCAACCCCTTCAAGGCTCTCTGCGGCATGTCCAGGTCTTCTACGGCGTGCTGCCATTGCGGTTCTCTTCTGTAGGTCTTCTGACGCAGAGGTTCTCTTCTGAAGTACTTCTTTGCCTGACCCCTCTCCTTCGACCAGTCTGACAAGTGTGGTCTTACCAATAACTACGCTGTCGTCGTCTTAGCTCTCAGGGGCATGGGGGTACTCAAGCCTCACCACTTACAACAAGGTCATATACTGGATCTGGATTGTTTTGATTTAATTGCAAATCGTAGCAGATGTTCAAAATGTTTTCATCCTAAATCAGGAAACCATTCGTGAAACCATAATCTGTGCAATTTGTAGCATGGGCTGTCACAAACTATTTCATTTTGGTGATAAGCTCTCTACGTATAAATACCCTACTGTTGCAAGTAGTGTTACGAAAACAATTCTGTTCCAGACAAACTAAAAAGACCTGTTACCATCCTTGCGCAGCTGTACACATGACAAGCGTATACATGACATTCTGTTTCTTTCCTTCCTTTTGCACAAAGCATGAAACAAGTTTTTAGAAGAAGAATATAAGCAATAAAAGCGCGACTATTCAATCAATATACACACCGTATCGCAGAATGCAAAAAGACAGATTATGAAAGAGAATAACAAGAAGATTGTTTTCAAAAACTTGTTAGGTACTAGTGAGAAAAAATCTAGCAAGTAGAAACCTTGTAATAAGCTTTTTATCTCTTTTACAAAGTCAATGTGCTGAAGTAAGCCACTAATAGCAACCAAAAAGAACACACGACGCATAAAACTGACAGCTTTGTGACATGTGATGTGATCGGCAGTCATCGGCTGAGTAATTCCCGAACAAAATAATCAGTGGGGATCAGGCATGCGCATATTGCAGTGCGCTTATTAAAAAGGAAATGGTAATGAGCTGGTCTTCCCGGCCCGACATTCTCCGTGACTCGCACTCGAAAACCCACATGACATTTCGAAGAGCAAGACTCCATGTTCAAGTATACCAAGTAAAAAAAATTAACACACCGTGCGCTAAACACGGTTTTCGTACTTGTTTTTCGACTGCGAAACAGCAAATGTTTTCATTGTGTGCGAAACATCGCGAAGCATATGCGTATCTATAACGACTTGCAATTCTCTTTCGCTTAGACGAGGTCTTTGTTTATTATTTACGAACAATAGTGTTACGACACTAATTGGAGTTCATTCACTTTTGAACAAGTAAAGTATTTCTATTTATTTGATATTTAATTTATATATTATTAATATATATCTTTATTTGACGCATTGATTTTTGCTCACGGTGAGTCAGAAAATAGTACACGCAACACCCGCTCGAGGCGCTGCTCGCGCGATTCGCGCATCACCTCGTTGTCGCCCTCGCTATCTACGCTCGGACAACTCAACGCGCCCGTGAATCCTCTTTGCGCTCCTGTTACGCAAACTACTATTATTTTATTTTATTTGCGCGTGATATCATGTTTGCGAATCTCACAAACAGTTGATAAAATTGCGTCGTAAATAACCCATTTTATCATTCAAAACGTTTTGAACAGATAATGTGTGTTTTGTCTATTAACATTTGTTGTTCTTGAAGGCACACTGCAAATGTAATAGTG
The DNA here is from genome assembly GCA_017312745.1 of Gryllus bimaculatus. NCBI lineage: Eukaryota > Metazoa > Arthropoda > Insecta > Orthoptera > Gryllidae > Gryllus > Gryllus bimaculatus. The sequence continues at coordinate 3,668,606 of BOPP01000119.1, read as the reverse complement.
AATTGTGTTATTTGGATTCATTTTTTTACTTTCCTAACCTACATAATAATTTTAAAAAGTCAACGTAATGAATAAAATTTACAACAACGTTTATGGGGACCTATAATGAATTTTAATCAATTACACTACCTACGAAAAAAAATATGCTACGACCCACTAATACTTTGGGTCATGTGCCTTGTATTTTGGGCAAGAAAATTCAGACCAGGGTATTTTAACGAGCAATACTTAAGAAAATTTGCCAGTTTTCCCATTCGTACAACGGCACTTGTATTTTAAACCCCTACACTAGGACACGAAATTAAAAGAAAAAAAACTTGAAGCTATTTTTGAGAAAATGCCTTTTTTTGTGATTTGCATACATTTGAAGCTCAATTTACATAATACCTACTTGTTTTTTCCCAGAAACTTGTACATGACCTTCTGTAAAGATCTGAAGTTTTAAAACAGATTTGGTTGAGTCCAAAACCTCTACCTTCGATTTTCTAGTGTTAAAGGTTAAAGTTGTGTAATTTTCGAAAAATACAGCGTGTTTGGCGGCAATGAGACTAGCACCAATTTTATTTACCGTTCATTCATAAAATGAGAAGAAAATTTAAAGAAAAAAATGAACCTATTTTTCAGAAAGTAATATCTTAAATTAAAATTGCCTATATTTTTAAAGGTTACACAACATTACTCAAAAACTACTCATATTTTCGAAAACTGTTACAGCAACTCATTCCGAGACCTTTCACCAACAAATTTTATTCAGGGAAAACGCCCATCTTCAACATTGTTGTTTTAGTAAGCCAGCGAAAGAAATTGAATTTATTATTTCTCAAAAACCAACGATTTCTACGAAAAAAGGACCTGTACCATTCCTAAGTGTTCTTTACGCGATCCGAGCACAAAATTTAATAAAAAATCTGGGTTCCATTTTTCTGTGAAAATATTGTTGAGGCTTCATACAAAGTGCCCCCAAAAATCCAAATATCCGTTTGAAACTCTTCGAGTTCATTTAAATCGGTCGGAGAATATCAATTTCAGAGAAAATCGGATGAACTGTTTAGACAGTAACGTTGCCAACCCATAGACTAACGGACAGACGAACGGACGAGCACACAGACAGGCAATTGTCGTCAACCGATTTTGCGGTACCAAGGTCCCTCAACACTTGGATTCTGACTTCTTCCTGTGCTAGAGGAAGTATTTTATCCACGAGATTTATCCACTTCTTACTTCAACGGACCGGCTTCAACTTACTTCAACTTTGGGCATCATAAAAATAAGAGTTTTTTGTCAAATTTGCGGTTTTTTGGCGTACAATTTCAAAACTATATCTTCTCACCAAGTAAGTGCGAGAAGGGAAAAAGGATATGATTAAAATATTATTTTAAACAATTATAAACAATTTTTCAAATGAATAAAAATATTGTTTTATAAAACGATAATGTATGATGGGTATTTAAAAAAGAGTATGATGTTTATTATGACACGAGCAAGGAACGAACGAGTGTCGTTAACTTCATAGGAGTGTATTACATCGAATCGACTTACAGCGATGTAACTCATTACATCGACTTTCATTCAGTACTTTTTCTGTTGATAATGAAAAATATCTCAAGTTATACATTTACATTGAATCGTGGCAACTGGATTGCAGGATTCATCCAGCTCCACATACTGAACTTAAAGCCACTTAAATGTCTTAGGTGGCACTGGGGCAAGCAGTTTGACTGCATACCAGAAGTACGCGCATCAAGTTAGGATGTGTATTTTTCAATAAATGTCACCAATGATTTGTCGCTTATCTTACTCCTTCCCAGCTTAATATCTGATGCAGTTCCCAACGGGGGTTTCACTACTCATATTTTCTTCTAATTTGCGGAAGCAGGGAGGATATGTGAGGTTTACAGCCAAACCTCATGGGTTGTCTCAGCACAGTAATCGTACACACCAACGATAAAAATAATACAACGTTGATATATGTTTGCATATGTCTCAACGCTCGGTTTGCAAACATCTCTTTGATTGATCAAACACCAATAAAATAATGAAGGTGTAGCATCATTATTATGCAAGAAGTGACAGACGTTTAATACAAGAATTATAAAATTGCAGAAGAAATAATTTATGTAATTATATTTATCGTATTTTTTAAATACAATATTTTAAAGGTGGTCTTCGAACTTAAATCTAAACGTGTCCGAAAAGAAAAAGTTGTAGTAGTAGAAAGTTGCTTTTAAATAGCTTTGTCAGTGGAAAAGAAAGGAGAGACGAGAGAGAAGAAAGAGCGAGAAAAAGGGAGGGAAAGCAGAACAGGTATAGAGAGGGAGAGTGGGGAAGGGAGAAAGAGTGGGAGGTAGTGAGGGAGAGGGGGAGGTAGAGGGAGGGTCAAAACGCCCTCGCAGCACATTCGATCCGTCGTATTCCAATGCGTGCTAGAGAGCCTCGTGGTTTACATGGTGTCAAAATACGTTGGTTATAAAATTGCGTACATTTAAAAAGCACATTTGACCGAAACATTTTGGGACCAGATTGTATTTCATGTGTTATAATACAGAAAATAACGCGTTTTGTGTCTTTTGGCAGCCAGGTAATACTTAAAAGCTTCCCGAAAATGTTTAGATTGTTAATTTTTTCAAATGTTTTACGTTTGTGAATGTCTTTAAGAATTGTCTTCTAGTGTTTATCATTAATTACATTTCATTTAATTTTAATTATCACGTATTTCATATTGGTCAGTTCAAATGCACTCATCCAAAGAGAATTAAACATTTGTTGCATTAAAGTGTACATAAATAAACTATCGAAAAATTTGTGTTTAAGGCTTGAAGCGTGTCCCAGCAAAAGAACTTTCAACCTTGGCCGTGCAGCTTATGCACCATCCACGATATTGTCACGCTTTCCAGAAGATCACTTCACGCCATGAGGTGATAAGATTATAAACATTATATGTGATTGTAATACCTGTATATATACATTATTCTCAAGTGTAGTATTTTTATTCAAAGATGTATTTTTGTATTTCGGGTAAACAGAAACTGTATGTAGACAGAAACATTAACTCATGTAAGTGTACTAGTGCCCTGATGTGTCTTAAAGAGACTGTTATGTTCTTCATTTAGCGTATATTATGTAAATAATAACCCTCGAAAGGCCGAATGGGTAGGAAATAAAATTTTTAAAAAAGATTGGTCTTTTAACTTGAATGTAGAATGCTTAATTGTACATCTTCATATATGCGATATTCTTTATTATCTAGAAGATTAGTATTACGAATAATTACCTTTTTAGAGAGAAAGCAAGAAAAATTGTAGAAAATGTCCAAGAAAAGATTTCTCCCCACTGATATCAATTCATCATCATTTCATATAATTTCATCAATTCATTCATATCAATTCATCATCATCAATTCATTCGTATCATTTAATTTTCAATGTATTTCAAAAGAGAAAGAAAGTAATGCGTACATTAGAACTTTATTCTCAGACATCTATTTGAATAGGTTTGAAAGGGAATGACTAGAAGAACTCTCGCCTTCGTTGAGTGTTGGCCTAGATTTTTGTCCTGGTCGATCTCCAAATATTTTTTTCGGTGTCACCAAACTAATTCGAGCAAAATTTGAAGTAAGGGTGAGAAAATAAAAGAGTTTTGAAAAGAGAAATTGATAAGAGTTCTTGAGAGTTTTCATCATTATGGAGATTTCGAGAAGCTTTAGTACTAAGGGATCGGCCTTACATTACGTAACGCTAAAGAAAGAGCAGGGGGTTCCTGATAGTGGGACGCTGCATTACGTAAAGATAGGGAGATCATAGTTTAGTGTTGCGTAATGCTGGTAGTTATTTTTAAGATTATTCAACATTTGATTAAATAATTTTTTAATTTAGCGTTATACCAAAATATTAAAATAATAACATATTACATTTAAAAAATATATAAATATATTAAAAATATATAAATATATTATGTTGTACAAATTGATATAATAAATGGAATTACTTTTTTTATTTATGAAATGGTATATATGATGGCATCTGTTAGGTTACTAAGAAAAAATGCAAAACTATTCTACAGTATTTTCTAAAACCCTTGTCAATTGGCGCAATACACACGGAGACAATGCGTCACAACGGCGTATGCACGACTTGTTGGCAGAAATTTTTTTGCCTACGCGACCTTGCATTCAACGTTCTAACTAATGTTCTCGTCTGGTGCAGTACGCATCGCCAGATAATTCCAAATTTAATTGTTATATATTTTAACCCAAATAAAGTTAATAAAATTCTTTACTTTACGCGATACGCTTTATAATTAATTTTTTGTGAAGGGGGGTCGCCAGCGTCTCGTAATTATTCAGTGGGTTTCAAGCGCACGAAAGAGGTACGAAGGAGGTGCAGAAAAGAATACATCAAAATGGTATATGGTCGCTATGCTGTTTCATCTTTTCAGCTCTATTCTTTCACAAATGTAAAGAAAAACATTTGGAGCCGTTTCTGAAAAAAGCTATCTGAAATTGCGGAATTTTGAGTCCATTATCACACAAACCTGTAGTAAGCCCTTGAGGTTGTGTGTTTGAACAATTTCAATAATATATACACGTCGTCAGTTATTCAAAGGAAGATAGTTTATTTATTTTCATCTATTTTATATTTTCGGAATAAGTTGAGAATATTTAATTAATATTGGTAATGCAATAACGTAATAGAAGTAGTACTTTTTTAATGTTTTTGATCTCAAATACGATGAGTATGACCTCTGTCTTCTTGGCATTCCCTCATTAAATGCTATCAAATATTTTAAAGACAAAATCGCGAGTCATTTTAGTATTTTAGATGTCTAATATACGAAGAGGGCGGAAGTAAATCATATTTCTCCCTTTCTTGCATTCATGTTTTCCTGGCTTATAGGTAAAATAATTCATTCTAATATTTACTATTTTATTATTACTATTATAAGTAATAATTTGTTATTTTCATAACTTGTAGTGATATAGTAATTACAGTATTTTCTTCTGTGTTATAAATGAATTGCCAGTGATTGACTGATGTTTATTTTACTACAGGCTTTTTCCATCATCTAAAGTTTTTAGGTAATTATGTATAAGTCATGTTGTTGCAAGATTCACACTCCTTTCATTTGTACTTAAAAAACATAACAGCAGTACTAACATGCGTACCTGACCATAAATACATATGTCGTGCGAAACTGATATCCAGACTGCTCATACTGCAAAACCTACTAGTTTGTACTTCACCTTCTTATTGGAGGTTTTTCTGATCGTATATAAACGACGTAAGCCGCAGGTGATTTACTCACATGTTACTTAATTTACTTCTATATGTACGCAAGGCATAGTTGTCTTATCTTGATATATCGACTCATATTTTTTTCACATCAGATGAAGAGAGTATTACAAAAAGGATTTAGGGGTTTTTACTGTGTAATTTTCATAGAAGGGTATCAAATTATATTTACGGAATGAAAATGATTTGCAACTTCTAATTTTATCAGCAAGTTTCTCTTTATATTAATTAATAGACCGTAACAATATTAAGTTTTACTTGCATTTTTAATCTTAAGAGATTAGGATGGAATTTATTTTGAAATTACTCTACGTGCTAAAATTGTAAAGAAAAATTGGAACCATTTCTTATAAAATTTAGACATTTTCCGAGGGCTTTTTGCAAAGTATCCCTAATGTTTAAAGATTTCTTGCAAAAATAGTAGTTTTAAGTCGGGTAAGATCGATAAGAGAATATTCGTTTTAGAGAAGATCCTAGGAATAGTGAAGGCGCTAGTGTTGTTTACAGACGGACAAAGACGAATGTAGACATTTTGAATGAAACCGCTTTTTAGTATTGGATCCACAAAACGTCGATACTGCAGTCGCTACATATTTAGAGTAAGTAATTTACTAAATTTAGGAGCAGCGGCCTCTCTGCATGAGCTACTATTCCATGGATTCTTGTCATACCTGGAGGATGTTACTCCCCATGGTGAGCTCCTAGGGTCTTCGGCATTATCCTGACATCTCCAGGGCTTACAAGTACATCTTTGAGCTGCCATCCAGATAAGTTGGAACGCCGCCTCCCCAATTATGTCTGGGTAGACCCACCCTGCAAGCTTAGGGCTGGCGATTGATGAACTTTGAACGACGCGAAGAAGAAAAGTAGCGGCCGAGGACGTTTGCACATCCTTCGTGCCTGAGAATTGTTACTCCTTCGCACGTGGAAAGGGAAAGGAGACCCTCGCCTTGAACAACGCCTTTTTCTCACGTTCCCACGGACGTTGATTGTAGTGGATTTGCGAGGATTGCAGTCGCAGGTGTTTATTTGAAGCGAGGGATAGAGATGAGCATTTTTTCTTTCTCGCTACTGCTTACGCACTACAGAGGAAGTATTGTAATGCTGCGGGGGAAAACGGCGAATTTTCGACACAAAAACTCTTATTGCTGTGATGTGGTAACGAAAAACTGGATAAATCTTGTCCCAGAGACAATTACTTTCTCTAGCACTCCTACTAACCTATTGTGTAGTAGGAATTAATGCTTTGTGGGCCCTTAACACTGACAAACCGATTGACAGAAAAACGTCTGTCCTGTACTGTAACGTGTGCGAACAGCGATAGCGGCTAAATTGTTCGTAGGGTTTTCATCAAAACTGTTATGCCCCAATCGATCTGGCAGATGTCGAGCTGCCCCTTGAATTTGAAATATTTTTTTAAAATTTTAGTGTTCTCTTTTCATGGAAAATATTCTGTTAGATTAAAAAGAGTATTGAATGGGAAGACTGTAGAGCGGGTGATCAGTTTTAATTATTTGGGTTGTGGAGTATATTTTGTATTTGACGACGATGTTACAAAGAAATTAAACAACTTTAAACATATTTTCAACAATTAATAGCACCCGAAAACATAAAACAAGAAAAGAAACCACACTTAAGTTCCTTAAGACGATGGCAGTGGCAGTATTGTTGTATGGAAGCGAGACCTGGACCTTTTCAAAAAGAAAAGTAAATAGAGTGCGAGCTGCAGAAATGAAATTTCTTAGAGCTGTAAAATGGTGTATTCTATGCGACAAAATTAGGAGTGAAGAAATACGCAAAGAGTTACAGCGATTTCGTCTTGAAATGAAGATCAATGACACTAAAATTAACTGGAGAGAATGAGCAGAAGCCGAATTACTCGACTGGCAATGGACTACAAACCAGCCGACCGAAGGAGTATCGGTCGTCCGAGAAGATGATTTCTGAAACAGGCAAAACGTAATAATTTGACACATGTTCACAAAGCAATATGTGTGATGAATATATATTTTATTGTACACAATGTATTCAAATAATTTTCTGGTTTCCATCTTATATTGGTTACCTAAGGCCCGGAATTACAGATACTCCACGCGAGCAAATACGGCCCTAACTGATTCTGTGAATATCGGAGTGTTAGTTACTTAACAATGCGAATTATTTGTTCACAATTGTTATTTTTAAGCATGCTAAAGTGAAACTAGAGCGCCATCACGAGATACGATAGCTGGAAAGAGCTGTTATAGCCACTTTGGCCACAGGTCCAAAACGTAACAGTTTTTCAGCGCACTCTAGTGCCCTAACCGTGTTCCTGAAAATTAAAGTTAAAATATACACTTTGTAGGAAATGTTATCTACTTTAATCTTGTAAATAACAATTCTTCTGCTAAAACGCATGGTTGTGGAGATATATGCGAAAATTAAAAACAGAGCAAAATTTTTGGTTTTCTGCTATTTTCTATGTGAAGTCGACCTTTTTTGACGTGGCAAACATCAATTTCGAAATCAGCACCATCAAAAGCATTTAGACCCGTTAAGAAAAAATACTTCCACAATTTTTTTCCTGGATTGGTCCCTTTTGAACACCAATTGATTGGACTAAAAGAAGTTTGGAAACTAATACGAGAAACTCTCTGCCACTCTGTAGCACCTCTGGTTTTTTTAATGAAATGGGTTCCTCAAACAAAATTTCAAATAAAATTATGTACAAAATTTTCGAAAATATTTTTTGCGTAATTTTGCATCAAACGCAATTGTAAAATTTTAACTATTATTTTCTCAGAAACGCCTCCCAATTTTTTATTAAATTTGTTTCATGAATGAAGCAAAGAATGGTAAAGAAAGTGTCCCTGTTATGGCGCACTCTCTGTATTTTCGAATATGACAAAAAATTGAATTTTCGGAGATTCGTGCGTGGCGGACAAATTGCTGATTAGCATAAAACTCATAAGAATGCAAACTGAAATTGTTTCATTTATGGCAAAATTGACATTTTTAGCAAGAATTGATAATAATATATGTGCGCATTCTTGCTATCACCTATTGCCGAATAAGACGATGGAGAGAAATGTCGGAAAAATAATATTCGTGATTGTAACTAAGGACGAGAAAGAATGAGCTGTTTCAACATCACCAGCACCCAAGTCCTTTCTCGATTACTTACCTATATAACATAATAATATAAGCAGTTTAGAGAAAGTTATGTAATTCCGAGGTTAACATATTTCGACATTTCAACGCAAATACACATTTTGGGATCCCTTGTTTACGAAAAAGTATTGTTTTCAAAATGTCCGCCCGTCTGTCTGTCTCTGTGTCTATCTATCAATTCGTCTGTCTGGGAACGACAGTAACCTCTATAGTATTCAGAAGATTGTTTACAAAATCGGTATACTAACGTACGTGGTTCATTTTCAAAATTTTCTCAAAAATGGCTACAACTTTTCTTTTATATTTCTTGCAAGTATAAAATGAAATACACTTCTAAAGATAGCGTCGGTCTATTTTCACAGTGAACTCATGCTGAATTTTCGAAAATTGCAGAAATTAGAAAACTTTTCGGTGGCTTTCTGCAACTACGAAATTGAAGACAGGTTTTTCGTTGAAATGAAATATGTTCTCCACAATTAGTTATTTCATTAATAGTTCATAATAACACATAGATTTTTTAAAATTTCAGTAGTTTTTCACAATATTGAGTAAATTATGCGCGATATACAAAATATCAAAAACAATTTTTTCAAATAGTTGCAATTTTTCTTTAAACATTTGGTAGGAATAGTGCTAAATTTACTCTATGAAATTACATAAATTCGATTTTGCTCTATTCCTTTGTTATAAAAATTACACATTTGTTGCTCTTTTTACATCTCCCTCGGGTTGTTCATTTCTTACATCACCGACGATTTGTGTAGATAATTGAATTTGTTAAAATAACTGATCTTTAGTGTAATGGGACGGTCGCACATCCGAAACTTGCCGTTTGCGATACCTGGTAGGGACGCTAAGCGCGCCTAGGGAACGAAGGAATGCACCTCCTTTTGTTCAGCGCAACCCACGCCGCCGGCCGCACCCTCGTGACGCATGGGAAAATACGCCTCCCGCACCCCAAACTGAGCAACGGAATTATCCGCTGCCCAGTTTTTGGAATTTACGTGACGGAGGTTACTTCGGAGAAAGTCGCTTGGGCGCAGTTCGGCCGCTGATGCCGTGATAGGACGCAGAAACCACGGGGGTCGCGACTACCAAACGCTATGTGAGACGCGGGGGAGTAATCACATGACACGCGAACTTTCCTGAGGAACCGCCGAAGGACGCTCGGCCACTTGTTTTGGAAGCGGCGGGGCGAACTGACGTGTTTGGGATGAGCGGTTAGAGCTATTACTTTGATTCGGAGCCGGGGCTTTCCGTGCCTGGTCGCCCCGAATGCCGCGCCGCCTCGGCACTATCGCAGCCCGACTCGCGTGACGGAAGCGAAATGCATGATGAAGAAATTGAATTTAAGAAAATAACACATCTTAACTACAGGTACAGAACATTTAAATAATTATGTTATCTGCTATACATAAGTTACTTGAAAGTTCGCATAAAATTTCCCGAACATACATTTGTTGACCAAAATAAGTCATTGAATAGCAATTGTTATATTTGAGTATTTGTCAAAGCTTCAATTTTTGATTGAATTTGAATTTGATCATCTAATTTACACGCTTACACGAGGTCATTTTGCCACACTTTCTCGGCCGGTACAGACAAGTTTAGCTACCCAGACCTTTTGGATGCAATTTGTACGTAAAATGAAGCATGCTCATTTTTCCGTAAAATTGCATCCAGTTTGACTATCGACTCCTTCTCACTCCTGGGGTTACTCTATGGAACTTTCTTCGTCCGATGCCCTGGGAAAGTTGTTCGAACGTTAGACATTTTGTGCTGTTTTTGGGTTGTGCATTTCGTTGTTTTGAAGTATCACTGCTTTCCTTTCCATGTTTTCCCAATCAAAACAATCACAATACTTCACACGGCTTATCTACCACCTTACATCTGCGAATACGTACCAATCTCGATCATTCTTCCCGCGTTTGCAATTTTTACGTACGCTGCGATGTTCAACACTGCTTTAACTTCCAGGCTTTTGCAGGCAGTGCATTGTGAGAAAAGCTATTTATCACAGACATTATACAGAGCCAGAAAATGATCTGGTTAAACACTCGAAGCACGTCATCATTTCCCGTACCGAAACAACGCACATCCTTTTTTCCATCCACTTTCTGTACAGAAAATAATGCATAAAATGATGCAAAAATGATTTGCAACAAAATGACGTGGATAGCGCGCTTACGGTAATAAAGTGCAATTATTAGGGTTGCACATGCCAATTCCAGAAAAAAACCGTGACGCTGCGAACCGGGGGGGGTAATTAAATATTTAATTCATAAATAAGTGTGTATGTGATGGTGAGAGTTGTTAATTATGAAAATAACTTACTTCACTTATTTATGTAATTCCAAGTATAAATAAAAAATAAATGAGAAAGAATATTTGCTAAACATTTTATACTAAATTTATCTATTATGTAGATGTTTTAAACATACCTGTCTATTAATTTCCGTTTTTATATTCGAATTACCCAACTTTTCGGAATTTCCATTAATAGAATGTTTGTCTTCGCTCTAATAATATCTGTCAACTTATTATTTATCTTTCATAATAAAAGTAACGAGATATGATTTAATTATTTTTAGGGTATTAGGAGATATGTAAAACAAATTTATGTATGAAAAAATACCTGTATAATTATTCGTTTTTTACAATGTCTAGTTCAAAATTGTTATTGTATATCTAATATTTCAGCCTTTGATACGGAAATGTCCGATACCAAATACGAAAAGTCATCTTGTTCAAATGAGATAATAGGCATCCCGGGGATATATTCTTGAAACTGTTGCGCGATGCGATTCTGCATATAATCGTATAATGCTGATCTCGTCGTGAATATGCGTAGAAAGCAAAATAGACAGCGGATGCGATAACACGAGAAATCGCAAAGATACAATTTTCATTTCCTGCGCTTTTAATCTTTCAATGAAAAGGAAAGCAACTGAAATACGAAGGAATGAAATAAAAAAGCTTTAAATTTTAAGATGAAAAATCTATTTAATTTTGTTAAAAAATTTGAAAATGTATTGAAAATTGAAAAAAAAACCCGACGATAATTTTCAAAAACCGGAAGACCGAGATAAGCTCAAAAACGCGGGAGTCTCCGGTCTAAAAACTCGGAGAGGTGGCAACCCGAGCAAATTAAGTCCTTGACGTTAGGAACATATCTACAAACAATGAGTGCTTGTGCTACTAAACAAAATGAGTGCTTTTAATACGACACCAGCCTGAGTAAAGCTCAAATTGACTATCTACGTTGTAGTTTAGAAAACGTTTGTATGGGACAAAACGAAAAGGCTGGGTATGGTTTTTTTCGTCAATTATTTGAATTTTTCTCCGACGTGAAAAACCACCCATGAACTTTAACGAACAGTTAAAAAAAGAATTGCCAAATTGGTCCAGGCGTTTTGGACTTATGCGCTTACCAACACTTTGGATTTATGTTATAAATTATTATATATATATATATTTATATATATATATTAGTACTATATATTATTGAAACGAAGCAACGTTTCTGTATTGTAGCACTAATCACAGTGTGTCAATAATTAGAATTAAATAAGTACTGAATTATCAGAGCAAGTAACGCCGCCGCCGCCGCCGGCTTCCACAACGGTCCAATAGGCTCTTGGGGAGTCGACAGTCGCGAGGCCGAGCGACGGTTGGGACAGTGTGCGCGAAGAGGCCGTGAGTGAAACACAGACGGGGGCAGTTGCTGCATAAAACAAATTTATGGTGGTGTTAAGATCAGTTTGGATGAAGTGGCTGTTTAAGTTGAGAGACTGATTTGATGAAAGTTAATACATCCACCCCCCCTCGACTCAATGATAGTGAAAGATGAAGGGCGCACCAGAACCGAAATCGGAAACATTAATAAAGAATTCGTGTGGCCCGACGGACACCGTGTATGTTTCTGCCGGGTGTAATGCAGCAGCCGGGCCGTAACTTGACGCAGACATTCGCGCTGAGATTGAGAGGGATTGCTGAGACTGAACTGCTGACGGCGTTCAATCGCGTGTCGTTCGAATGTTGGTTGCCAGCGAAACATATTGTTGCTTACCGGCTGGGGGGGGGTGGACTCCGGCAAATTCATCGGGCCGGTCCGGTTTTGGGCACCAGCGGAGGTGATCGGCGAGAGGAGAGCATTTCCCGACGGACCTTCGGGGCGGTAACGCGAAAGGTTGCCGATGACGCCGCCGCCGTTGCCCCAACGGGCGGTCCCCCGCTCCTCCTCCTCGCTCGTCTCCAGCCAGCAGGTGGTTATTAAAAGCATTCCAATCGGTAGCGCGTGTGATTGTGGCATCTTATTAGCGACCCAGGCTTGCCATTGTGCGCGTTTTGTAAAATACTTTGTAAAACAAGAGTGTTTCTATTATTAAAATATTTTAAATGCACAAAAGAAACATTTCTTATGATCATCTTTCCAATGTCACGCCCGAAAACCCTCCTGGAAGCCCATTCACGAAATATACATGTCCCTTTGTATAATTTATTTTGTCGTGAGAGGTACGCTTCCAAGGTACGTCACATATATATATACTAATATATATATAAATATATATATATATATAATATATAATATATATATATTTTGTAACGTCACTCTCGAGACCTTTCGGGGAGAGAGAGCGCACACAATTTATTTATTTTTTCCGCTCCCGTGTAAGCATTGGATCCCTGTCCTTGCTCCTGAAGAAAGTCACCATAAAGTAACAGAAACAATCACAAACTTTAATTTGTTCATTAAACTATTTAAAAACCAAACAAACAAAAATCAGAAACTACACAAACAATGTAATGGGTTAATACCTTCCTCTGTCTTGGGTTAATATCTTCCTCTCGTTCCGCTGTCGCGCTCTATGAACGGCTCATGCACTGGTGTCCCGCGATCGCTGAACCAAGGGTGCGTTATGATAATGCGACGCCTGGAGGCGAGGTGTCCCGCGATCGCTGAACCAAGGGTGCGTTATGATAATGCGACGCCTGGAGGCGAGGTGCACCCGCCGCGACGCGGAGGTGGGGCTGACGAGGCACGAACGGTGCCGGGGCGGCCTGGTAAAGGCACGCTTGGTGTTGCCTCACGGCGGTGCGCGGCGTAGGGACGGACACAGCGGCGCCCCGAAGGATGGATCGACGGTGCGCTACAATAACGCGATGCCCAAGTCGCCAGGCCGGCTCGCAGCGTTACCAGAGCCGAACGGGCGCACGGCGGTCGTGGGGCATCTTGGCAATACGGTTTATCACCTATCCACTTATTTATTGTCCGGCTACCAGTCGTTAACTCAACTTCCTAGCTACTGTCTTCGCTCTTCATCTAAACTTCATTAACTCCCTGCCTGTAACTCACAGACTCGACTCCTCGACTTTTCTATGTGACCGTCTTTCTAGCCACGCCGTCTCCGACACTCACCGATCCCATGTCTCTCACTGTCTGGGTGCCAAACTCATTGTCTACCTCACATCTCTAGCCTACATCACACCGCTGCCCACTGCCCCAACTTCGCGCCACCCCCTGCTGCCTATTCACCTCACTTCCCCACCGCCTTGGCCCCACTGATTCGTCGCCACCGTTCCTGCTCGTGCTCAAAGGGTATACCATGCCATGTACGTATACTATGACGTCACATCCTAAATCGCAACCTATGTCTGAAAGCACTTGTTCTTGTTTTGACAATTTGGTCACCGCGTGTTTTTGCCATTTTTCAAGACCGCCGTGCCTCGCACGTCGAGACAGCAGAGGAGGCGACCGTCAGGCCATAAGCTGCAGCAACTTTACTGTTTCTGTGTTTTTCCCATTCAAGAGCTTAAGGGGGCAAGTACGCGGCTCACACGCCGGATGCTTTTCGCGCTGCTCAAAGTGGGTGGGGTGAGGAGGAGTGGGCAGATACATGAGCAAGAAACAAAACGTCTCTTTATGTGATTCTGTCCATATGCTTAAGAAACAAAACTGTATTTCAGAAAATGTGGTGGGAAGTTATGACTGTTTATCAATTTATTAACACTAAAGTAATAATAATTCTTTAATTATTATTTATTAAATTCGGCTCAGAGAGAAATCAGAAATATATTTCGTGAACATTCAAGCCCACCATTATTTATAGCAAGAATAATGTATTAGTATTATCGAATATGATTAAGCAAATAAAAAAGGTTTACTAAAATTATTTAAAATAACAATAAAACAAATAATTATTGAAAATATTTAATACATATTATAAAATACCGTGTGGCCCACAATCGTCAAGTATCAGTCACAATTACATCACGAGTTAAACATGATTTACATAAGTGATTTTTTCGAAAAAAATGAAAATTAATATCATCTCGAAAAATAATATTTGCGGAATAAATAAAAAAATACGTGTTTGATTTTTTTTGATGTTTTTGCTTATACACTTCATAAAAAACAAGTTTAAAAATTTGAGCAACAAGGTCAAATTTTCCTTAAATTTTGTGCGATTTGTCGCATTTTCTTGCGACTCTATAACATCCAGAGCGTTCCCACACAGTTGCTCCACGACTCGCATCCAAGGGATTGGAGTCCCACCGCCCCTTCGTAGGTTGCCATTGGGACCAGAACACCGACGTTGGCGTTTGGGTTGATACTATGCTCGGGAGCCTCGGAAAGAGGACGAATGTAGTCACATCATGGCGTGATGAGTCTCACTTAGCCACAACCTCCGATGACCATCGTGTTCGACGGTGGCGGCGTGAAGGGCAGACGGCATATCTTGCGCATATTATGGAGATACACACAGGCGAAACCCCGAGAAACATGGTGTGGGGAACCATCGTATATGCATTCAAACCACCTCTAATAGTGCTTCAGCAGTTTTTGATGGCACAGCGATAGATACGACACAGGCATTCTGCATTCGCACGTCCTACCTCTTGTGACACACAACCGTGGGACAGTGTTCCTACAAGATAATGCACGCTCACACACAGCACGTATGTCTATGGACTGCCTAGAGAATGCTGAAGTCCTCCTGTGGCCAGCAAGATCCCACCCAGCAAGGTCATGAAGCATTTCGTGACACATGTGCTGGATTAGTTTGATTATCTACATATGGGGAATACATAACTGAAATTATGCCCACTAATTATGAAAAATATTGTATACTTATGACCTTTACTGCCTATTAAATTCAAAATAAAGTGTCAAACGCATTCAATTTATGGAATGTCAAATGAATGGCATATGTATATGAGTAAGAGTACGTGATACAGTCAATTAAATTGTTATTTCTTTTACGTCACTTAACAGAGAATATCGTTTATTGTTTGTTTCATAAAGATATGAAACTATGTATTTTCTATGTGTTTTCTACTCTTTTTATTGTCATATCACTGTTGATATAATTCTTCGCATTATCCTCTTAACTTCTAACTTAGGTAAATTAAATAGGTTCCCGACATGAATGGAGGCCAGCTTTTATTGAGAATATAGTGTGGCGTCGTTAACACGAGGGCCAGAACCGTTAGGTTGGTGAAAGTACGCTGCGGGGGAGGAAGGAGTTAAGCCTGAACATCCGGGAGTTTGCGCTCGGGCGGTTGACTCAGGTAGTGCCGCAGAGCCAAAAATACCGGAGGCTGTAAACTCCGAGGATGCTGCCGGCGAGCCTCGTTTACGGAAGCAGGCAGGCAACCTGATAATTATGTGTGTGGGCGTAAACCAAAGGCTGGCCTGCGAGCCTCGCGCCAGTGCGAGTCTATCTATGGAACAGTGGTGGGGGTGTCAGCCTCAACTATTTAACGCGGCGCCATCTGCGCCCGCGTTCTCATTCAGTTTGCATCGGGTAGCTTGTACGTGTATGTACAAGGAGGGTGTAGGAGTGAGGGCGAGATGTCCGGAGAGTAAGGGCCAGACAATCTCACGTGCTGTAGGCACACGGTCGCCACGACCGGGTTAACTTTTGGCGTCAGGCCATGTGACGGTAATTGTCACGGGACAGAGGTCCGACGGCGCGCATCACGCGTGGCTTGTATTTTCTGCGGTAAAGCAGTGTTCCGAAAGGAAAAGGTTGCCGGAGTGTTTTAATATTAGCAATTCATTGTAACTTGTACATAATCTTTGAATATATTATTTTTATTTTGTTATTGAAATTTATTTCTTATTTCACTACGTCACAATAGGGACATTAAGACCCTTTTATTGAGAGTTTAGGGGACGGTGCCAACCTCTTTCCGTCGCAGGGTCCCTCACCATAAGACGTTGCAAAGCGAAGAAATATCATTCAGCGCTTACACTGAAGGCATCTTTGAAGAAACTCGTATTGTTTTGTAATACCCCATCCGAAAAATACGGAATGTCTCTTAACACAGTTACAATCTTGTTTCAGAAATGTTATGAGTTTATACTGAAAAGTGTAAATTAAATTAGTGGCGATGTATTGTTTATTAGTGGCGATGTATTATATTGTTTAAATTAAATTAGTTTCGATGTTTAAATTCCTAATTTTCTTTAAATTATAGGGCTGCAATGGATGCAGAGTAGCTAAGACAGACATGAATTCACAGCAGTCTCTCAATTTTATCTTTAAGTATAAAAGAATAATTGCCTAAAATACAATCACACTGGTCAATGAAAATGTATGGTGTCTAAGTTTATTTTGGTCTCGTAAATACAGGAGACGGCTCACAATGAGTGAAGACAGTAGATGAACTTATTCGGTCAGTTTCCTTATCGTCAGATAATACGTTAGGGTGAGCATGCCCTACCAGGAATAGCGGTGCACGTTTATTCGTCATCGTCACTGCCCAACGTATTTGTGTCATTAACAAGAATGAACAATTCTAATTTTCTTGAAAAAAACGTTACGTGTCTTGTCGCAAAAAGGAATTCTGAAAATCTGTTTTTCCGATGCATATACCATTTTCTGACGGCAAACAATTTTTAACTTCTCAAGAATGCTGGCGGTACCAACCTAAACCTACATATTTGTAATTATTGATTTTTACTGTTACAAAAATTGTGAATACTCTAACAATCGTATTGATAGTCTTGTAAGACTGACAGTTCTGTTTACACAACTTCCGGATTCATCTGATTACACAACCGAGAGAAAGAAATGAGAAAGAAGGCCGGTTCTAGCAGTGTCAGTTGTTTATAAATAAACCTAATAGTAGAATTTCGTCCGAACACATCTATTGGAGACCGTATGCGTGTTTCTACGATGCATATAGAATGACATAAATCTCACAGCGCCCTTCATGCTTTGACGTCACGACGGGTCGTGTCCTTGACACCACGTACTTAGCGCAGCGTGCTCCGGCGAACAACTAAAACAATTGTGCTCCACTTTGAAATTTGGTACATCTCCGCAACATCAATGTTTAAATACCTGAATGTTTTTTAACAAATTTAAGTGTCATTCTAAAGTAAAAATTCGCATTTTAACAATTAAAATTATAATATTATTTAAATAATATGTTTACAGAAATTGGGTTTTCATCACATGCAAGTAGATGTTTTATGTGTTATTTAGATGCAATTATATTTCTCTGAAGGAAACAGTATTTACGCAAAAAATGTTTAAACATTATCGCAGCTAGGATTTCTTGAAAAAATAATTGATAATATTTCTGAATGAAGTGGAACGAAAACCAAGTGTCACTTTTTTCATCCCTGGCTCTCAAAAAACATTCAAGTCAATAGTGAAGCTTTGTGAATGTGCAATTTGATGTGGAATAACTGAATTTTGTTTTTCAATCCTCATAAAAATAAAGTATAGAGTACGTGCTTTCATTACTACTTGAGTGCTTTCTACCAGCATAATTTCATTATTTTGCCACTCTCCCCCGCCGCTTCACCGGAGACGGCCTTCATTTTTTTGCACGACTGTCTTTTGCGTTCCTGAATGGCATATAAGAGGCAGCTGGTTCTCCCCGATTTCTCAGTTGCTCGTGGTTGCTGCTTCACAGCTCCTGCCGTGGAAGGTGGGTCTTCGCCGGAGACCAACTCCGTCGCTGACGGAGGCGGAATCGGTCTGCGGTATTTTTTCATTGCTTTTGTTATTCGTACGGAAATAAAAAAAGGCATTTAACATTTTTAGCATCTTTCAAATGAAAAATCGCAGGTTTTCGTTGCTTATCCACGGTGAGTTTGACCAAGTTCGTTTGAATCAATGGTGTTGAACGAATCGCTAATGTGATATTACCCTCTGGTGCTGTTGGCAAAAGCAGACAGGTGAAGGTGGCTTTGGGTGATTTCATCACGGAGATAACAGCCAGCTATTCGTATATTTGACTTCTCATATAAGTACAATTCCGACCGAGGGAAGTAAGCAGTCGCCGAACGAAATAACATATATAACAGTTGAATGGTTCAAAGGCCTCGCAGGGTTCAATGAATATTAAACCATAAATTAACCCTACAATTGTGAAAATATTTTACACTCGTGAGTATTAATCATGAGTACACTGTCTTCTACATTTCCTTTAAAATATGTGGAAAATATTTGGTGACTAGTATCTTCTATATACGTTCATATATACGGAATAATATATTTAGTTTTGAGACAATTTTGCAGTGCTTTGGCAAAAAGTAACGTTTTTCTGCAGATAAACTAGTTTTATGGCATCCTAAAGCCCCAAAAGAGGATTTAAGGGACGGTAAAAAACATTACCGCTAGTGCAATATTCAGCTATTGCTCGGGTTTTTGAAAATTGCAATTTATTTTAACTACAAAATTGTAAGATAGAGATTTTGCTGCAGACAAAGTATGTTGCACAAATTTAGCTCTTTAAAAAAGATCTGCAAGTTTTTGTAAAAGTTCAGAGATTTTGCGTAATTTCTGTTTGAAATTAATGAAGCATTATGGGTGTCCCGTCACCCATTACATAATAACATTGTGAGAAAGTATGTGCTGTTCTAGCACCACTAGTTACTTTCTCGCTGATGATTGCGCAGTATAGAGAAAGTTATGTAAGGCTGCTGGAAAAAACATCGTATTTTCGTCAAAAAACTTTTATTATAGAGCCTGGTAACACTACAATAGAAAAATCTAGTTGGTGAATACAACAAATATTGTGTGTGCAGCCAGAATCCATGTTTTGTGGGTCCTTGGTACGGAAAAATCGATTGACGGCAAAACATCTGTGCGTCTGTTTCTCTGTTCGCGTGTGAAGAAAGCCAGATACACCATTCAGCCAATTTTCTCTAAAATAGATATTCCGCAATCGATTTGGTTGATGTCGCGACCCCTTGATTTTTAATCCGATATTTTAATTTTGGGAGGTACTTTACATAAAGCACATGGTACATTTTCAAAATTTTCACAAAATGACATCTAATTGTTTGTTTAAATTTTGTTGTTGGATAGTGGGAAGGACATTTAAGAGAATGATGAAGGTCTCATTTTTCGTAAAAACCCCTATTTTTTAAAATTTGTAAAAGTTGAATTTTGTTCGGCGTCTTGCTATAACCAATATATTGATTCAGTCGTTTTTTTCTAGATAAAATTTGTTTATCCCAAACGGAAATATGAGCATTTATTTCTTAATTTTCCATGAAACGGACATTTAAAACCATTTTAAACATTTTTTTCTCAAAAATGATACCATTTTTTTCTTTAATTTTTTTCTTGTGTAGAGAAAGGTACGGTAAATAAAATTATTCTAGTCTAATTTTCGGCGTACTTTCTGTATTTTCGAAATTTGCGTACAAAATATTAACATTGAGAGTACAATATTGATAGAAATGTTGAAATTGCACTTTTGATTTTGCCGTGCTTTATTTGACACACCTCGTTTATTTAAGAAATAAAGTGAAATTTGAAGTGTATGAAATGCGGAAATTGAGACATAATATTACATAAGAATAATATTATACTATTGCGAGAAAGTATGTGCTTTTTAGCTCTTCTAGTTTCTTAACGTATTCACACAGAAAACGTTTTGTACAAATGTGGTGGGAGATTTTGCTTGCACCTCTTTTATACTCTTGAGCCACAACTGACTTGGCCGAATTATGGATTCCACTGAATTCACGCTTCGGCACGGTACTGGCACTGCAAACAGATTTCTCCGTTCGCCATTCTTCGTCTTCACCAGTTGATCATAATGAATGCTTTAAGAGATCATTGCATTAACTTTAACGACATAATAAAGTTTATAATACCACACATTGGTAAATATCCACCTCTTTTAATTTCAGACGCCGAATGACAAGATGCTGCCAACGGTGGTGATGGGGCTAGCGCTATTGGCGCTCATCATAGTGTTGCCTTACTATCTGATGTTTATGTCTGGAAGGGCTCGACTAGTGTCGTCTATTCCTGGACCCATACCTCTCCCTTTCATTGGGAATGCACTGGAATTTGGGATGAACGGCGTAGGTAAGTTACATATGTTTCGGATTTAATGCAAATCTGGATAAATTCTGAATTAGCCAGTTAATGTCCACTTTAAATGTGTCATAAGAAAAGCTCTGAAGAATTTGCATACTATAGTATGAAAATTCTTCAAGACTTTTTCCTTTGTCAGATGACTATGGCCTATAGCAAGATGATTTTCTTACTATCGCGCGTCCGAGATAAATAATTAAGAACTGTCTCTTATGGAAACAGTGCTGCCAAATGTTTCGCTATTCAGCTGTACTCTATAAACCACAAGTTACGCTCTCGATGATGTCGGCTAATCCCGCAATGGTGCGGAGCGCTAGTTTAGCACTAAATTACTTTGTTTCGAATCTTTCCTATTTTCAAAAAGGGTATTTTCTTCCATTTCATCAAATATAAATCTATTCTTATAAAATCCAGGAAACATTTTCGTTAAGCTTCTCACGTCCTTTGTGCTTCGAAATGTGTCATAAGAAATCACACAAAGTATTAATTTTAAAGTATGCACCAATTGCAATATATCGAAAATTCAAGCCAACTACGTGCAGTTGCGAAAACGAATTAGACGATTTAGCGACGTCAAAATAGCTCTTTGAGAAACCAAAATATTTCTTGCGAAACAAATCACACTCAGAAAAAAAATTGTAATTGCCAATATTTTGCGCAAAATTACAGGTAAAATACACAAATTTTCAAAAATTTCTAATAATGATTTTATTTGAAGATCTGTTTTCAAGGAATATATTTCATTAAGGGAAAAAAAGTCTACAATATTACGGCTTTCGGAAAACGCTCCCAAAAAATTGCACTTTTGAGATTTTCGTAATTTCTAAGATTGAGATTGCAACGTGCATGAGGCCTGCACCATTCTCTTAAATGTTCTTTACGCTATTGGACGACAAAAGTTAATTTAAAAAATGGTGTCATCATTGTTAAGTAGCCTAAAAATAAAAATATCCATTTAAAATTCATTAGATGTACATGAACAATTTTATAACGCTAAAATATGAACACTTGTATAAACAATTTAAAACATATGTAAACAAGCATTGACTAAGTGTACAAAAACGCTACAGATTGTAATAAATCAACGGAGAAGTAGGTTCATGTCATTAGTTGGCCGACAGGGCCTTATCACTGCAACTGCTTTTTTATTCGTTTTTGTTTTTGGGTCTGTAGCTTGCTTAATGCTACGTAAAAATGAGGTTATGCAGTAAGTTTGTACTTTTAAAATTGAGTCTCCGTCACGGCCACTGCAACGGCCCCAGTGCACTACACGAAGTGTGTGTTATGTGTGTGTTGCGGGTTGCGTAATGGTTTTATTTATAAATTGTCACCCTCGTCGCCCCCTCACCTCTAGAGGTGTCTTACTCCTACAGTGTGTTTTAACCATAGTAATTATCCAGTTATGAACTATACTACCAATTTGTGGTTAAATCCATTTTTCCTATTTTAAATAATTAAGTTGGACACGAGAACACACAGGCATTTATTATTTTATGCATAAATATTTTCGGATGTTGGGCACACGTTGTTTACTTCGACGGTGAGATAATTGTATTACAAGTGATATTGATTATCATATTTACTATAAATTGATGTTAATATCATAAACATGTACCTATTTCCACACATTTTGGAGAAATGAACACGTAGTTGTTTTTTGCAAATTTGTAGGGTGCTTGTTAATTTGTTTTTTATATATTTTATAGAAAAGTTTTAGGAAGTTTTGTCCTCTTTGAAAATTGATTATAATCATTTTTCTACAGAAAGTAAGTTAAAAACTGATGGAGGAAAACTCGCAGAAAGTTAAAATATACTGGTTTATCGGACCTCCCAGTGCTAACAGTGTCCGGAAGGTCGAAAACTTGCAATTTTAACTCGAACTTTGAACAAAGTTCATAGCCTCCAAAAAGTTTTTATGACTTTATTTAGGGTACCCCCTCCCATTTCCAGTATTTGCCGACTGGAATCAAAGTCAAGGAGATATCTGTGAGGAAAATCCCGCAAAATCACGTGTAGGTCTACGCCGGATCTTGCGCACCAGCATGAGAAGAACACCCTAACCAAACGGGATGTAACGTGCACTGCACTTACGGGACTATTAAACAACTCATTTCACGCGCCCAGAAACACTTTCCCGAATCAATGAAATGAAATAACCCAAAACATGGAATTAAGGATTTTAGTTATAGAGCACTGCATTAAATGTTCTGTGCTGTGTTTGTTTTCTGTTGTATTGTCGTATTGGGATTAACACAAGGTAAAACTTTGTAGTAAAAATTGCCGTGGTATGTCTTATCATTAGTCTTTAGCTTAGGCCTAGTGGATAAAGTATTTGTTGTGTTACGAGAACACGAATATTTTCTAAAAAACAGTTCTTATTTATAAATACTTTATCTAAGGATGGTGAAATAATTTGAAAAAAAACAACAACTTAACATTCAACTTCAAACACAAAACTAATACAAAACTAATATTCAAGGTTCGATCTTAGGTGATAATTCAATAACGAATATTTTTAAATTTAATCTTGTACAATGAAATTTTTATGTCATTTCAGATCTTCTAAGAATTATGATCTCCCTTCGCCACAAATTTGGTTCCATTGTTCGTTGCTGGCTTGGACCGTACTTAGTTGTGTCTATTACTGATCCACGACATGCTGAGGTATGTTTGAAGAATAACCACTACATTTAATTTCATTCGTAATCTCGGTGAAGTAAGTATTTCTCGGCGTGTAGAATATAATTGCTTTCAAGTAGAGTGTACTTTCTGTTTTTATGCTCTAGGCTACCCACTAACCTATGAGTTATGGGCAACCTACGATGTGTAAGAGAGCATAAACACTGTATACGATGTACATAACAGACATATGATTGTTATTATTTAAACTATTATTATTACCATTGTATAATCACGGCCATTGAAGAATAAAGAACCGGTTGAATAAAGAATTGGTTCCCGGGATTGGTCAATGTGGTTAGAGAAACAATTAGTTACGCCAACGTTTCGAAATATTTAATTTCTTCATAAGAGCTAAAGTATAAACAATGAATAGTGCATGAGGACAACATACATTATAATAAAATTATTGTTAAATAATTAACACAAATAAACACAAAAAATAAATTTAAAATTATAAACTAGGATAAATAAAACACCAAAATATAGGAAGTACACACTTTATTATATAATCATACATTATCGTAACGTCTCATTCCAAGCCTCCGCACCCAACTCCACATGGAGTTGCTTGAGCATGTGGGTTCATCGCGAGACAGTTGTGAGTCGGGCCGAGGCCCAAACGTAAATGAATGAGGACTGGTTGAATTGAATGAACCACGCGCTACAGCCACTCCATATCTCGCCACCATGTGTTTCCGATCAAGTTCATGTTAAATAAGCAATATAACATGACAAATTTCTGAGAAAAGTTAATGCAACTGATGCTATAGTTTTGATACAATTCAGTTTCTTCTCCAGTTTCAGTTTTTTCTCCCGTGATGAGTTGAATTTATGTCTGTTTGCTTTAATGATTGTTGAAATTTGAAATATCTGAATTTGACTAGCTGTAATTTTACCATTCATAATAGTTTGTTTAATTTAGATCTGATGTCGGGTCGATGTGTTTCTTCCCAATATCTTCTCAGATTTCATTCGGATTTAATTAAATTTAATAACCGTATTCAAATGGACTTATAAATGCAAGCACAATTTCTGCATTTTAAAGTCGAAGATTGTTTTAGTGATTATAGTTAATAGCTGTATTAAAGTTTTCATTCGAATTCTAGATCTGGTATAGATTTGATATTTCTGAGGTTTAAGTAGTTTTCTTGCATTAGGTATTAATATTTGGACCAGTTTTCTCTTGATGTTAGAATCGTTTTTGAATTTATTTTTTCTTTTGGTTTAAAAAAAGGTATTAGTACTGGGTTGTGATCTTATTGAAGGTCGTGTAATACGCTTTGGAATATAGGAAAATCTATGCTTTTGGTTAATAGTATATCAAAGATATCTGGAACTGTATTTGAATTGTATGGAAAATGAGTCGCAGCTGTGGGAGCTAATATACAAATATTATTATATTGAGCCAAATTAAAAAGTATTTTACCATGGACTGTAATGGTTTGGCATCCCCAAACTGTATGTTTACTAGGTACGACCCCCATCAATATTAGTCGGGGTTAGCTGTTAGAAATTTTCTTGTAAATGTAACATGGAAATGTTTTATTTGGTGTTTTGTATGCAGCTATTATTAACGTTTCACTATTATTAACAAATATTTTTATCCCGACTGGTTCTAATTTTGGCGAGAATGTAATAGGAACCTGCCCGTGCTTAATAGTATTATATATCAAAATTGGTACTTCATTTGCCGCAGTTTGTGATATCCTGTCGTTTCTATTCGTTTTATGTCCGGGAATATATAATTTTTCTCCAGGCGAAAGGTAAGTTTCCGTAATAGTTGCTACTTTAATTTTATTACTCTTTATGGAGTATATGAATTTATTTTCCTGACGCTTAATGCCATTTGCATTCCAGTTGATAAGTTTTAGTTCCCGCATTTATTTGTCACAGTTTTAGTTTTTCTACGACGTTATGAATTATAGTTTGAATTTGGGGGATACGAGCGTTTATTACTTGAGTTGTAATATTAGAGATTAGGTTTGATATCTCTTGAGGTTGAAATTGTATTTGATGTGCTCCTAGACGTTGTTTCACGGGTGGAGAAAACTGATTGGGGTTTTTTGGGGGCGGTTGATTTGATATCTGTTCATTGCGAATTGGAGAAGTAAGCTATCCTTGCGCTTTAGAGGTAATTTTAAATTTTGGAGATGATTCTAAGGCTTTTAAACCGGGCAACCATTATAGTAAGCAACATGATTTCTATTGCAGTATATGCTTTTGGAACTGTATTCTTAGATTTTCTACACTCAGAATAATGGTGATTTTCAGTAATTTTACTCATCTGGGAGTTACCCCACAATTACCCTGTAAATGCCCAAACCTTTGACATCGTTTGCATTGTAATACATTTGAAGCTTTTTTATACTTTTACTACACTGTAAAATAGTCTAAGTTGAATATCTTGCCTTGATATGGTCCTTCACATCTGTTATCGGGGTTCACCCAACCGTGATTGAGTTCTTATACTTGTTATTGTCTAAAAACCTTCAAAGTTGGATAATTCTATTCCTTTAGTTCTTTAAGAATTTCATTTGTAGAATAATTAGTGGGTAAGTCTTTTATAATTACATGTAAATTTTTCTTTGACGTGTCTTTAAAGGAATGAAATTGAATTTGTTTGTGAAGTCTGCTGAAGTGTTGTTTTTGATGCTTTCTATCACGTATAAATAATTTATTGAATGAATAAAAATTGGAGGGATTCTTTTGTCCGACACATTTTCACTTCCTTCCCCGGTGTCGTGGAGGTCAGCTAACGAGTGACGACACCTCGACGCCATATTCAGTAACATCTGATTCACTTGAACATTCCTTGCGTTTAAGATTTTTCTCACTAGTGTTTATGCTTGTTGCTTTTTCACCCAATTCATTTCTTTCATTACGTTGAGAATGTTGCAGTTACACTTTCGTAACCTGATTTGATTTTTCTTAAGGAATCGATTCGAATTCGATTAAGGAGCAGAAGCAGATATTTTTTTGGGAGATCGGAAGGAGGTGAGGTTTTGGGAGTATGAATGTTGATGAACTAATTGTTGGTAATGAAATACTTGTTGAAGGACGTAAATAGTGATTCTCCATATGTTAATTGTTTTACTTTCTTCTGTGGTAGTGAAGGAATTTCTTAGTGCTCGATACTGCAGTTTGTGGCACCTTGAAGTAGAACGGCAGCATAACTGGTTCACTGAAGCCTTCACCAACGCCGATATTGGTGTCGTGCAGGTGCTACGTATGTCGCTCCCAAGAGAGCCCGCTTCACAGTCCATTGTTGAGCTTATTTTGTTCGTAGACACTATTAAGCACTTTCCAAGTTGATTTGCACTTTTTCGCCGATAAACAGAGATAAGCTTCCTCCGCGTGGGGCTATAGCCCCGTGGAGCACACCCATGCTCCGGCTGCAACGAAGTGGCCGCTTTGGACGAATAGACAATGAACTATACTTGGACGCGGCGACCCTCACAGGCCGAGAGCACACCGCACTGATACGCCTTGAGCCATCAAGCGGTTGCAGCAAGCAGTTGGGACAACCGTTTACGTCGGAGTCTGCGCGAACTGGTGTAGTTTACTTGAAGCCTCAATAAAATTTTCCATTTTTTCGCAAAATTTTCTAAAATATTTTAAATATTTTTTTGGATAAAGGAATGTACGATTATAAAAAGGTGCGGATATGATTTTCCTTGAATTTCCTGAATATTCAATAATTACAAAACTTTTAAACATTTTTCTTCGAGACTTCTTACAACTACGTTATTGACTATTTATTTTTTAATTCAATATCTTCTCGAATATTTAAAAGAGAGGATGCTCAATTTTGATAAAACATTATTTTCACACAATTTTGCATGAAGTAAATGCCATTTTAAATATTATATTTTCTAAAACATTGTTATAATTTCTTTCTTCACATTTTTCGCGGAAAGTGTAAAGTAGACTTACAAAAATGTTGCAGATTCAAGTTTTTTTCACATACTGTACCACTAGTTTCTTTCTTATGTAAATTTTCAAAATCATAATTTTTCCGTATAGCAATTCAACCAAAATTACGCAAAACAACTCACATTTTAAAGAAATTATCAGAATCTTATACAAACTCTAGATCAAGTTCAAAAATTACCCATGTTCCCACACTAAACCGACTCCGTGAGCATCCCTCCTCGTAAAAGAATCTTACCCACTGAGTTCTCATCCTTATCTGAAACGGTTCTCTGTAATGCTAATAATAACAATCGCGAAAATAATTTGAAACAACCAAAAATAAAATAATAAATAGTGGAATCAGGCCAACAGTACAGCAATTCTAGAAAAAATGATATGCTCAATGCAACTAGCTAGAATATACTAAATAGAGTAGCTGAAGCGCCTCCATCATTAAAAAAATTGAAGACATATTTTTTGCAGTGAAAACAGCTCCCTCTTGGAAACAAAATATTTTAGCATTACGTTTCGCGGTGGTTGCGGACACTAGTTATGTACGGTTACACCCTGGTTACACCGCCTCTCGTATGCTTTGACTTCAAAAAAACACTAGTTCGGCGAGCCTCCACCAAGAGCGCCGAAACTCTGTATTGTATATTCTAGTTCATTGTCTCAATCCAACAAATCATCCTTTATTAACAACAATCGTAGTTCTTTTCAATTTCTACACACCCCTAACTTCAATAACAATTCTTTCTCACTCATTAACAGACTGAACTTTAACAATGCAAAGTAGTCATTGGTTCAAGTAATTATCAATTCGTATTTGATCACTTCCAGCTGGTTTCTGTAACACTACTTGCGCCTAAACCATAGATAGTATTTTTTCCAAAATGAAGAAACCCCTGTCAATCTGGGTCGAGTATAATCTTTGAGATTTTGAAAAACATTCTTCAAAATTTGGGGGAACTTTACATGAAGCGTCAGGTGCATTTTCCACATTTTCTCAAAAACGACTCCAACGTTTCCTTTAAATTTATTTTAAGAATGGAGTAAAATACTCTTATCAAGGCGGCATATGTCCAATTTTGACTAATAACTCTGAATTTTCGAAAAATTTAAAAGTGAGTTTATTTCGCTATTTTTCTACACTACAAAATTAAATGGAGTAATTTTTCCTTCAAGTACATTTTGTTCTCCACAGTGACTTCTTTTATTAAGGTCATGTATATTTAAAAAAAATTAGTAGCTTTCACGCTCTATTGCGTGAAATATTTGCAATTATAAAAAATTACAAAAACAAGATTTTCTTAAAAATGACTTTTTTCTTTAAACTTTTGGTAGGTATAGGGCTAAATGTACTCTGTAAGATGACATAAACGTATTATTGTTCTATTCTGTTGTTTTTCAAAAATTACAAAAATGTTATTTTTTGACTTATCTGTCATGCCTCTAGTATTCATATTAGCGACAATTGTTTCACATTATTTTATGTATGAGCACATGTGCTTTAAAGAATGTTATATAAAGTTTCTCGAAAAGAACCGTTTTCGGTGAAAACCAGTTCAAAATTTCGCATTTTCAGACACGTACAAACGCAATTTTGCTAAAAAAAACTCACTTCAAATGGTTCCTTCAAACATTTTGATTGGATAATGCTAATTCCATTCTTTAATATGAAGTAAAAATTCATTTCGCTTTATTTTTCTGCTTTTCAACAATTAAACACATGTAAGTTTTTAAAGATCTCACGCCTTTAATATGCACATTTACAGCTATTTGTAAACACTATTGTATATGTGAGTTAAAGGCCATAAAATCACTTTAAATTACGTTTTAAGAAAACTAAAAAAATTCTGTGAAAAGTGGCTTTAATTTTCGAATTTACAGTAGTGCTTACACGGCAGTTAAAAACGGGTGTTAAAAACGGCTTCAAATTTTCAACAACAAACAATGCCATTTAGCACGAGGTTTCATGGTTCTTTAATAATCATAAAATAATATTTGCGGTCTACAATTACAAAACCGAAGAAGTAAGAAAACGTCAAAAAATGTACTTTGGCGATCGATGGCAAGAGTGGGTAAAAAGTCCGAGTAGCTAACCGAGACTAAAGGAAATAAAATTCTAATGCGGGAAAGTTTGTCATTCTGTAGCACAACTAGTTTTTATAATATTATATCAAATGATAGATATTCAAACAATGGCATTTTATATGAAATGGTCTCATACGTTAGCAAATTTATAATCGGTGGTGAAAGTGATATTTATCTCTTTCCTGACTCGAAAGTAACACAGTGAAATGCAGCAATAAACTTCACTTCAAACAATAGATATATTAGTTCATTTTCATTTTTATTTAATATAAATAGTCGCCATTAATTTCAGTTTTAGTTTAGTTTAGTTTATTTTTTCTATTTACTGTCTCTAGTTGCTGTTATTTGTACTAGATATTGCTTTGTTAAATATAAACAAATCATTGGGTGTATTACGTTGGCTTTGTAGAAAATAAATAATTAAATAAATAAATAAATAAATTTATTATATATTAAATACATAAATCCTTATTATTTATTTATTTAAGGAAAGAAAGAAAGAATAAAAAAGAAAGAAAGAAACAAACAAACAAACAAACTAACTAACAAACCCACAAACGAACAAACGAACAAACGAACAAACGAACAAACGAACAAACGAACAAACGAACAAACGAACGAACAAACAAACAAACAAACTCCAAAACCTTTAAAAGAATCAAATTCTTGTTTTATCATCAAAATCTTATATCATTCTCAAAAGTGGATTTTTTCGTCGGAAACACTTTTGTGGGTTTTAATAGTAATTTATTATACTATTTTGTTAAAAATAAGAGGATTGAAGCACCAATAATTTTATTTTAATTACAAATTTGTATATTGCAAATTAATATTTTACTTTTTCAGATCTTTTTAACGTCTAAAACCAATATTAAAAAAAGTATGCAGTACAGATTTCTAGAAGATATGGGTGGTAAAGGACTTGTTACATCTTCCGGTAAGATAGTTAAATTTTGTTGTTGTTGTAGAGTAAATGCCAAATACAAAAATAACTTTTTTATTTTTATGTGAAAAGGCAACAAATGGAGATCTGACAGAAAATTATTAAACCCAGCGTTCCACTTTTCAATTCTGAAAGATTTCCTGAGTGTATTTAATTCGCAAGCAAGTGTTTTAACACAAAAATTGGAGAAAGAAGTTGGTGGATCTGAGTTTGATATATATAGATATTTAACGCTTTGTACCCTGGATATTTCATGTGGTAAGTGGATTCAAATATTTTTACTAGTACTTTTAGATTCCAGTTTTATTTATTACTATTTAATTTAAAAGTAAGAAAATCTGATTGATACTGCGTTATTGCCATATTTTGTCTATATCTATTATAATGTATTATACTTTGGCATTTTGAAGTGGTATAAACAATATAGTGTAGCTAATTTTTTATCTTACTACTCGTATATGACTTACAGCGTTTATATGAGATTATTTATTATACAAAAGTTTACGTTTGTTCCACAAAATTGTTGATTTACTGGAGCGATTTCTTTCAATTTCAATTTCCATGACCTTACATCCTAAGAAGAGAAAATATTGTAGTCGAGCGCCGGAAAACTGCGAATTTTTTACTATAAAACTCTCATGGTCGGGTCCTGTTAACGAAAAAGTAGATCAATCGTGTTCCTCTATGTAGCAAATTACATATTTTAAGATACTGTGTACCCAGATTCCATTTTTTGTAGGATCTTAATACTGAAAAATTAATTGACGGCAAAACTTCTGTCTGACCGTCTGTGGTGAAAGCTAGCGACAAAATCATTAATCTGAACTAATATTCGTCCACAAATGAAAAGGAACTCGAGACCCTGACAGTTTGAAATTGATATTTTGATAGGGGGGTGAGTTCTACTACATGGAGCCTCAATATGTTTATTTTTTTTTTTTCAAAAATGGCTCCAAATAACTGGAAGGACGCTTAGAACAGTAATATTTTATTTTCATTAAAACCTCTAATTTTTCGAAAATTGCAAATGTCACATTTTTTCTGAGTCTGCTTTTAACTAAAATATTGAATATAGAAATTTTCCCTGAATGAAATCTAATCTTTAAACACAGATCTTGAAAATTGAGATTTACAGCTTATCGAAAATGTTGGTGCATTTATGCGTAAAATATAGGGAATTCTTAATGTTTGAAATTTTTTTTTTCTAAAAAACGTCTTCAATGTTTTATTTAGATTTCCTCTTTATACGTATCAAATGTCTGTACAGAAATAATTTTCGTGGTAGTCATATTTGTAGGAAACAGTAACATTCAAAAAGATAACATTTAAAAACGATAGTATTGAAGGTAGAGATTTTTGCTTTAAAGAAAACTTGTTTTAAAAAGCATCTCTTTAGAAAGTATCATGTCCATTTTTTTAAAAAAAACAGCAGTTTTTGCCAGACTTGTTCTTGAAATTCATGCAATATGTAAAAAAGGTCTCAAAATTTCAAAAGGTGAAAAAGGTCAAAAGGTAAAAAAATATTTTTTCCTCAATATTTTTCACGGATATAACCAGGGCATTTTAGGAAAGAATGGCATAAATCTTATTTTCGGTTAACACATTGAAGTTTAGAAATTTTAGAAAATAAATGATGTCAAAATGTGTATGCCCTTGCCACCACTATTTTCATATACATACGTACTCGTATACACGGAGTATATACACGGCACAAGTATATACACGGATTAGACTGTATGGACGTGTGCTAAAAAATAGAATTGAAATGCAATGCTGTGTTGACAATATTTTCTGTCAGAAATAACTGATGGAAAAACATTTGAGCGAGGAAAAGAACTTCACATAATTTTCATTGACCTCAAAAAGGCTTTTGATATTATACCAGGAAAAGAAGTGTGGGGGGGCAATGGAAGAAAAGGGAATACCAACAACATACATAAATGCAAACAACTTTAACTTAACAAAAGTCTTGTAAATGTGGGAAAATGTATATCAGACTTTCCAATAATTAATGGATGACGGCAAGACTGCTGTATACTCCAATCCTGTTTAAGATGCATTGATAAAGTCCTAAAAGAATGGAAAGGAAAGTGCAGAAGCATGGGTGTGAAAACAGGTGATGAAACATTTTTAGTATACTATTTGCAGACGACCAGGTGATAATGGCTGAAGATGAAGATGATGTAACTTATATGTTCAGAAAATCGTTAGAAGAATATGGAAAATGGGGAATGGAAATAAATGTACAAAAGACTGAATATATGGTGGTGAGAGGAATGCCTTATGATTTAGAGACTAGGATAGGAATAATTGAAGGTACTTATACACAATATAAGTATTTGGGAGTCACACTAACAGAAGATGGTAGAGACGAAAAGGATGTGAAAAATAAAAATATAAGAGGAAAAATAGCTATAAGACAGTTGAATTCAGAGCTATGGAACTCAATTATTTCAGTGAAGACAAAGAAACGCATATACACAAATAGCTCCTTCGTAGAGAGTCCCACACACTATGGGGCAAATGTCTGGACACAAACAAAAAATTTGAAAGACAAACTTCAATCAACAGAAATGATGCTATAGACTTTCTCTGTTAGACAAAATAAGAAATGATGAAATAAGAAATAAAATCAAAGTGCACACAACCTTGAACGAGACGATCGAAATGAAACAACTAAAATGATATGGACATATGAGAAGGTTAAATTCGGGTAGTCTTCCTCAAAAAGTTTGGGACTGGATAGCAAATCGAAGAAGATACAGAGGAAGACCGAGAAGAACATGGAACATGGCAATTACTGAAGCCATGGAAAAAATAAAAATGGAGGAAAACGATCTATGAGATAGAGAGGCATGGAAATTAAGATGCGGAAACAACGAAGGCTGTAAAAAACGCCAAATAAATAGATAAATATTTCTAATAACATTGTGTAAGATAACATAAAAGTCCTTAAATTAAAACAAAATTTCCTGTACTAGTATCTGTATGAAAGTTCTCGCAAGTTACACTCTGCCCAAATTGGAAATCTCTTCAAGATCACTAGTTGGCACGAGATACATTTTAAACCTTTCTTTATTAATGCGATAGAATAAAAATATAAAAAAGAGTTAGTTGCACAGTGTGGCAATTTATTGAAAGTATTGATATAATACACACAGTTTTTAACTGTTTTGACGTAAATAAATAAATAAATTACATTTAAATATGTAAAACTCCACATGAACATATCAATAATGTACTGAATCTACAAGTATTTTATTTTATACTTTAGATTTGTTTATTGTTTTGCTATAAAGTGAGGAATGTTTGCTACCTGGAACTTCCAATAAGAAAAATCTAAACTTTTTTAATGGGAAAGTGAGCGAGGTATAGCGAAAATTTCCACATAGAGAGCAAAACAAGACAAGGCTAGCTGGGCGAGACAGAATGGAGAAGGGATACAATGGAATAGATAGAGGTAGCTCGCAGGGAATGAATAAATGAAATTCCTTTTCCTGGCTAATAATTTATTTACTGCAATAATTGCCCGGGAAACATCGGGTAGTTCAGCTAATATGGAATGCATAAACATATAATACTATATCGATTAGATATCTTAGGTAATTTAGACATACTTAACACCCCGACGTCTCGTTTAAGAAAGGCTGAGTGGTCAGTTGCTCTGCTTGTCCTGGAGGGGTGGCATGACGTCATATCGGACCCCACCGCGCTTGCCATGAGCCGCAAGTCCGGCGGTCGAGCCGCGGACCGCAGATAACAAGTCGCGCTTTTTTCCTACTCTTATTATTGGCGCACCTGAGTTGCGAGAATTCGTCTTGGCGTCGCCGATACAGCGTGGGTGTTGAGAGCTTTTTTGCAATAATTATGTCAAGTATGTTTGGGGTGGCATTAGGATGAGCTGAATAATATGTCGGTTTAGAACGGGCACGAATATCTAAATTATTTTGTGTAAGATATTGCTGTAGTCTTACACTTTGAGAGATTTTGGCATTACAACTCCAAGATACGTTCTAAATTTAATATCGCCGGAATCTAATACATGTTTGGAACTATTAAAAACCGTATCATAAGTTTTAAATGAAAAAAATTCTGGATTTGAGGTGTAGAACTGCCGCATCTGATGAGAACGATGGCGTTGGCGGAAGCCACTAACTAATGCGCCAGAGAGACCGGCAACGGCTGACGGGGAGGGTGACTTCACAACTGGGAAGGTCCATCGACTTCCATGGACCATGGCGCCGGCTCCAGATGTGGACCTGACCACAACAGATCTGCATCCATGTATAATATCTACATCCGCACACATTGCGGGCAACGCTCTGGTGCGGTGAATAAATTCCCTCATATCACGCCTCATCGAATCATTTCAAAGCCACGTTAAGTCACCCTACTTTTCAGAAGCCAAGCACCTCTGAAATAAATCCGCCCCGATTCGGGCTCGTCTCGAATCTATGAGTGGAATCGTCGCCGCTGACGGAGCTCCCCGGACATAGACGATCGCAATCGCGAAGGAGACGCGGAGGAGGTCAATCGTCGCAGGGGGGGAGAAGGGGGGCGATTATAATCGGCGCCCGAACAGGCTCCTCAACAGTTTCAATCCACGGCTGAACAGGAACTTGCAATATAAATGACGCCCATGACGTGATAGAAATATAACTCATAATATATTGTGCGGAAGTCACCTGCCGCTGAAATAAATGCACACATTATTTAGAAAGGAAATTATAAGAAAAAGATATCACATTGGAACATGAGACTTTAGAAAAACATTTACGAGCTGCATGAAAAATTTTACCTTATTACAGAATATTTGAACAATAATCATTCGAAAAGAGTTGTGAAACTAACAGACCCTGCTAGGAGAGCTTCTATTCATTGAAGTTTCTAAACCTACAGAATAATCAGTTTGCCTTTAAACTTAAGACAAAAGTTTAAAATGAAAGGAGCAAGGCTCAGAAGGTACAAATTGTCCAGTCAAATCGAGCTCAAAAAGGGAAAATAGCGGAAAGTTCTGATATAGGTTTGATATTTGGTCTCTATATGCTTTTTGGGTTGCTGAACACGAAGTTTGCCAACAAAACTTGAAAAACAAAAATGTGTAATACTCACGCCTTTTTATGAAATAAC
The DNA here is from genome assembly GCA_017312745.1 of Gryllus bimaculatus. NCBI lineage: Eukaryota > Metazoa > Arthropoda > Insecta > Orthoptera > Gryllidae > Gryllus > Gryllus bimaculatus. Next base: position 3,633,051 of record BOPP01000119.1, on the reverse strand, counting down.
TCAAAAGCAACCCTTTTTAAAAATAATGGTTCTATATGAAATGAAAGAAGCTACAATTATATATATTTAATGTTATTAAGGCTTTTTTCTCCAATGACATGACAGCTCTGCAAAATTTGGTGATGTAAGAGAAACGCATGAAATATAGGAATAATCGCGCTTTATCTTAATGTAACTCAAAAACTAACAAATTTCAATAAAACTGATGGAGATGTACTAACACGTTTTTGTCAAAGGCGTAAGGGAATTCTTTTTACTTTAGCTTCTCCACTCTTCTGAATTTTTTTTCTACGTTTAGCCGTTGCTGAACCTGATAATCAACCCTTCAACAGTGTTGCCTCCAGCAGCTGCACATAATCGTAATGCAGCAATTGGAGCCGAATAACGAAAATTCGAAAATATTCACGAACATCACCAATATCAGTAGTTGCGTTGATGAGTTTCAATAGTTTTATAGTCAGCAAGATTGGTTTTCAGTCAGAAATTCATTTTTTCTTAGTTGGCTAATGTCAAGGTTTCGCAACCACCCATCAAACAGAAAAATGTGGATAAAGAATTTCAAGTTTTCCTCCTATTTCAAAAAGGACACATTTGCATGTTGCAGAGCTCTAATTCATTTTCCTTCGTTTGAACGTATTTCATTCCTGCTAATAAAAACTTTGTAATCGACATTGATATTAATTATCTTTTATTCTTGGTATTATCAAAAACAAATTCTTTGGACGTCGTATGCATCATTATGTCGTCAAACACTATATATGCACGTTTTATAGACATTTACTTCTCTAAGCACTTCAGGGTAGCCATAAAAACAACTGCCTATGATTGATATTTTGAAACATATTTAATATAATTGACATAGATTGACTCGTGTGTCAAAAAACACTGAGAAAAAACCGACATTGATGACGCACTCAACTTGGACACTGAATTGCTTGTTTGTTACTAGATTTTTAGTTATATTGAGATAAAGTGAAGTAATATTCGTTTTGATGTGTTTCGCATATATCACCAAAATTCGCGGAACTTCCACAGCTAAACCGTTAATTTGAGCAAAAAGTCTTAATACCAATAAATGTAGGCAATTGTGTCATGTCATAAAGGACAATTATTTACAAAAAAAGAATTGCTTTTGTTATTTTGAAAAATGGTGTGGTTTTTATACATATATTGCTTAGAAATGTGTTTCCATGCTAAATGTTTGTTGTAGAAATGTGATATTTGTGTTCAGCGACTCAAAAAACACACAGAAACCAAATTTCAAAACGACAACAACATTCTCCCTTATTTACTTCCGTTTTACTGGTCTAAAAAGGCTAATCAAGAGAAGAAAACAGCAAAGCTTGGATTTCCACGAAAACAGAAGGGGTTCGTTAGATAACTTGGACTGGGTTTAGAGATGAAATTGAGAAAATAATCTCACCATATGAGTAGACTTCTACGAGGTCAGTACATTTTGGAGCTTCTTGTGAATAGAACAAGGGCCATGCAAGATGAAAATTGAATCAAGAAAATTGAAACAGAATATAAATCATACCAACGTAAATAGGGGGATTTACTGCTGATGGTATTGCAAAGGTAGTAAAGATGAAGAGTAATTGAACGGGCTCAAGGCTTAAGAAAATTGAGAATTTTTACTGAAACATCAGGTATATGCACTCAGAGCGTTTGCAAGAAACTAGCCGATTCGGAAAAATTCTCAATCGATTTATCTGAAGGGAACATGCTGTACAGGAAGAGAGGCACTTTAAAGACCGATCGGCCAGTTACATATTTATTAGAAGTATATGAGTTGTTTAGTCCTATGTTAAAACCAACCGCATTTTGACGGAAGATCAAAAGGGATGTGTTCTCAAAAAACAGAAAGAGTTGTACACTTGCAACTGAATCGGAAACTCTACGCGCAAACCAGGCTCAAAGTATCACTAAAAATAGTGAAAAGTCAATTGAAACCTGCATGTAATTATTACATAATTGAGGTCAACCGCTGATGGGGTGAAATTGATCGCGACCGATATTACCTTTACGCCGATGTATCGCAACCTTGCCCCCCTATGCGTCCAAAAACGAGAACATGGACTAATCACAAAACTTTTGATGATCTCAGAGGAGGGTGACTTCTATCGTCTCCCAGAGACAGAGGGACAGAAATATAGAGAGTGAGAGACAGAGACAGAGACAGAGACAGAGAGAGAGAGAGACAGAGAGAGAGACAGAGAGAGAGACAGAGAGAGACAGAGAGAGAAGGTCAAGGCCAAATTGTTCTTCATTTGCAAATAGAATGTAAATTTGCAGTTGCAGTAGATGTCGAAACTGGTGGTTAGTTTTCATTTTGAAATAGAAACTATTACTTGCACACTGAATGTAGCAGTGCCTGGATCTGAATAACTTAGTCACTCAATGTGACTCTCTGAATAACCCAAGCCCCTAAATCCGCATAATTCTCTACTCACTCAAAGAAGAGGCTCTCAGTTCTCCCTCTGCTTTTCCACCTTTTTGGAACTCCACCCTTTACAGTAATCAAGAGGATTCGAAATACGCACCAGAAATATATTGTGTCAATCATTTCATTTCATTAATATGTTGCATTACAATATCCTTTTGTTACTTTTATATCCATACATGTAAACGGCTGTGAATGTTTACATTGGTGTTCTAAACCCATATTCTCATAAAAACAGGTTTCTATCATTTTAGTAAAAATATACGTATATATAAAATCGATTTACTTCACCCCACTAGATCGATTTCTCTTAGCAATTATATTTTATATTAATGTATGTGTGCTTTTTTTAGAAACTTCTATGGGAGTAAGAATGAATATTCAAGACTACAAAAATAACGAATATCTTGAAGCTGTATCAAGGTATGTTGAGTAATATGCATGAACTTATCGAATATAGTGTTCTGAGTAAACAAGACTGGACCTCTGTTACGATGTTGCCAGTCCAAAATCACAAACCCGTCTGCTTATATGCATTGTTGCTCTTCTACACCGCGCAAAATTACTTTCCTCTTTTCCAAATTCCTAATATCGTTATATTTAAAAAGTTTCTGTAACCGTTCATCACGTGTAAAACACTTTCAATTGCCTTTGCTTAATTTAAGAACATTTATTTTAATTTTTAATAGCTTTTCGTAATTCCAATATAACATAGTGTTCGTGCGATTGTTCATTTATTCCCTAAATGTTCTTTCTTTACTCATTTACTTTTCACAGGTCTGCTCACAACACAGTTCTTTGGATTTTTTTAGAAATAAATGATACTTCACACCTCCACCATTGCACGTACGACTACTTGTTTCTTTATAAAAGACGGTCTACGTTGTCTATGCTTCTATAAGAAATTAGATGTTCAATGCACATCAGATCTCAATGAATAATAAAATAGTGTATTTAACACATTACACACTAAAACATATTAACAAAATATTTCCGGGGAACGTTCCGCATCGGCAGAGGCACAAGCATCATTATTATAGATAACATTAACAAATTTAAATTCAAGTTTCATCAATAAAAATACTACTTACTCAGGCAACATGGTCAAATGTGAACAGATTGCGGTGAGCAGAATGTAGTAACCGTATTTTATGGATAATCCATTTTGTCTATAGTTAGTCTGGGGTGGGGAGTAGCGGGAAAGGGAGAAAATAAATTCATGAGTAAGCTACATTTTACATCTGTTCGCTCATTTAGGAAAGACATCGAAGAGGAAAATAATCCTTCGATAACTGTATCTCGTTTATGAATAATATCTGCCTGCATTTGGAGGTCGTTGAAGAAGCCATGTCCAAAACTGAATCCGCGGTTCTGTCTTGTAGATGTAAGTGTTGAATATTGCAAAATTTGTTAGAATACAAACCGTCATTGCAACACCCAACCGAGAAGATGCTCTTCTTACACTGGTTGATGGATTTACTTCAGCTTCTATCACAAGGTCATTTCCTCGTTCCGTATCTCGAGAAAGGCCGCGTTCGGAGGTCGTAGATAATGGACCAATTTCTCGCAACCTTCTGAAGGTGATATAAAATATGATTTTAATGCGGATCAATTAAATTAGGAAATCGTCTGTGAAATTAATGTACTGCTCTTTCCGCACTACCGCGGTATGCCATCACAAAAATCGTTAACATAAATTGTGTGAGTATTCTTCATTGCTGTACATTCACGGCATTTTCGTGCGAAATGCACGTCACAGTAGTCAAAAGTAGACTGAAAAGTAAGTAAACACATAGATGACTCTCTTTCAGGGTTTTTAAAATAAACCCCAGTGACGCGTTGATTAAACGGATACATTGAATTCTTCCCCATTAATGCACAGCGGTGTGATGATCCTGTCTCTGAAGTTTATGTCATGTCTATCAAACTTGAATTATCTGTATAATATGTTGTCTATTGCTATGGACGCGCAACATTAATGTTATTTGTTCAATGTAACATTAATTGTCCATCAGGTTCTGACTGAATACGAAATAAACACGTTCTGCTTCCACTTTTATTATCCAATTATTATTTTTATTATAATTAGTATTAATAAATTGCTTATTTTAAAGGACAATAATGCCAAATAATAAAATTCGAATTTGTGGGTTGGTGGAAACGTCGAAAATGCTACGAGCTCTACTCGTGAGGATTTTTCCATTCGAATATTATTTAAAAGATTTATATTACTGTGTATACAAATATTTTTATAAAGTGTTGTTAAATTATATTATTATAAGCTTAAGTTAGTAATTATATATAATTAAATCATATGTGATTTAATGTGTCTCCAGCGTGGAAGCCTGTGTTATACAAAGATGTTTACGGCCTTGGCTCTACCCAGATTTTATATTCAATTTAACTGAATTAGGAAAACGGCAAAAGACATATTTAAAAATATTACATGACACTTCGGAGAAGGTACGTAAAAGAAATAACTATTTAGTCTCAATGTCAAAATGAAACACTATACTTCATATTTGACCGGTTTTTATTGTAGATAATACAAAGAAAGAAGAGAGAGGTTCTTGTCAAGGAGAATGAAAGTGAAAACGTTGAACATGAAAATGAAAGAGGTGAGTGAAAATTACATATCTACACTGATGCAGTTATAGATGCGTAGCGACCTGTCACAGTATGTATGCATGTATGTGTGTATGCATGTATGTGTGTATGTATGTATGTACCTAATAATGCAGGTCCAATTCAGCAGCTACATGGAGGAAAAGGTATTCAGCGGTTTGCTGATCGGATCTACATATTTCGTCGTTTCTACGATGAACAACAGGCGAATACCGGAGTAGTACTATAACAAACGAACCATGCGCGATTTTTCCTTCCTAGTCCTTGTCTTATTTTCCCCCCTTACTGAAACTTGTACTTCGCACGTGATGGGGAAAATCAGATGGGTACTTAGGGGTCATTCCATAATCAAGTGGTCTAGCATTGAAGGGCTTAATAGAACAAGGGGCTATGCCATTTTGTCCTAGTTTAGAGATATTGAAGGTTTTACTAGAACATTTATAATATAACTCAGTACATTTCAATTATTTTAAATAAAGTTCACTTGTTCATAAGTTCTAAAATAAAATAATTTTAAAATATTATTCATGACCTCTTTTAGAAGAACGGATTATTACTTTCGCGCCTACTGCTTACGCAGTATAGAGTATTGCTATTGAAATGCTGAGGGGGAAAATGGCGATTGTTCGGAAGAAATCTGTTGTTGCCTGTCCCTGGTAATGAAAAAGTGGAGGACTAACTAATAGTTCTTGACTATACGAGAATACCTTTAGCTCCATGCACAAGCAATACAAAGACCAGGCGAAGCTCTGCTCTCGTTTCAAAGGCGCCTTGTAAATGTTTTGTTTTTTGGAACATAAGATTTTAAGCTGTCCAGACACTGGTGCGCCTGGTAGCATCGCTGCGAAATACTTCATTTTGAATGTAGATATTATTTGCCTTTTTTAACTCTGCAATTAGATATACGACCAAGAAAGAAATTAGGTTCGCGGATTTTGGAGAGAAAGAAAACAAAATGGAAGGTGCGACACTTGATAATACTCAAGCTTAGCCCAAATTTGTGTCAAGGAGAGTTTCTAATTGTTTATTAAATTTTAGGTACCAAATTTAAATCAAATGAGGAATAATAAGTTAACAAGTATTTTTTGCGTAATTATGCATGAAACATAAACAATTCATGAACTCAAATTTTTCGCACGGTCTTGCTAGAATCTTTCAGGAGTTAATTAAGCATAAGGAATTATTTAGGTCGAGTTATTTAACTGGTAACTATCATTTTAATTAGTAGTACAGTTAACTATTTATCAGAAGTTTTGTAAACTAATATTTCACGGTGATGCCAAGCAATGGGAAAGACGTGTCAAGGCAGTTTGAAATTTTCGGAATAAACATTAATAAGAGAAAGAGAGCTAGGTCCGAGGTACTTAAAATTATTGTATTATGTGACGTTTAATGTATTCTGATCCACGGGAACTGTAATAGAGATCTCAATATTTTAATTGGAAATTCCCTCCCTGCCCTTCCTCATTACACACAAATAAAAGTGCCTCTCTTATCCTTCTCACAAATTCAGCACAGATTGCAATACAAATGTGCTAATATCACATTACAGGTACAGAGTTATTGCTTATTAATTAAACATTCTTGAATTCCAGAATACAAAAAAAGATCTGCGTTTCTAGATTTGCTACTGCAACATGAAAGAAATGGATATTTAACTGATGTAGACATTCAGGATCAAGTTGGCACGTTTTTGCTAGCGGTGGGTATTGTTTTCTGTCTTGCTGATGGCTTATGTGTCGTTGCTAATGCACAAGGTATGTCCAGAAAATAAGTTTAATAAATCCATAAAGATCAATTATTGCAAATAAAAGTACAAATATTTAGTATTCTTCAAAGCAGTATCCTGGGGCATCAATACACTTTTCCTGCAATTCTGCCAGCTCTGGTAGGATTCCAGGAACACGTTGACGTGAACCTCCTTCAGACACCTCGTCGCGGTGAGTTTCAAGGTATCTACCAACGTATAACGTGACTCTTTAAGCTTCTCTATATTCGAGGAAACAAAAAGAAGTCCGCTGGTGCCAGATCGAGACCGTATGGAGAATGGTTGCTAACAATGTTTATGTAAAATGGAGGACACTAAATAAAAAAGAAAAACAACAAAAATGCATCAACATATCTCTTTTTATAAATATTTAATTTAGACTAACAACAGCTCTATGTCTTTCTTCTTTCCATTTGCGATTCAAGTGAAAAGATTCGTTTCCAAAATGCAGTTGAAGATGGTCTGAGTGTATCCTTTTTTATTTTAGTTCCTAGACAGAGACACTGATTTGCATGCGTGTTTCAGCGATCAGAAAAAGGACATTGATCTTTTGTATTCTCAATTAAAGAATGAACGATACAATGTAGCAGATGTTGAATTGAATTGAACTGAAGCGTTATTTTACGTGGTGAAACTCAGACCAAGAGGAATGCTCTTAGCAAATTTCGCTACTTTCCCTTCACTCACTAGCATAGAAAGGAGGTATTTCTTGGGCGACGAAACAGGCGTTTTGCCGTCATTCAGCTAAGAAGCTTCATTTCGGCTTGAGGATCTTTTATATGCAGTAAATCTATTAACATGGGATGGCTGGCTTTACTTCCCCTCCGAAGGCAGGCGTACGAAGGATTTTCTCGCCCTTAAAAATCCACGTCTTCAATCGGTTATTTAAACCCGCGAACATGCGTATAATAGTCCGATATGCTAACCGTTACACCGTTACACCATCGCCACCGATGGTAGTTATGTGATAAAATAAATTATAACAAATCCTAAAAAATTACCAAAAGAAGGACATTTAAAATAAAAAGGACTATCCTCCCAAATGGACAATGGTTGGCAACCCCAGTATGGAGGCTACGGCAGCGTTGCCCCAGAGGGTCGGGCCAGGAACTCGCTAAAAATGAAGGCAGTATGAGATGGCGCGTTGTCATGACGGAGTCGCCCGTTTTCATTGATCTCCTTCCTGACGCGAAGCAACCGGCTTCGGGGCCTTCAGACTTTTTAGTAAATTATTTATTTATTTATTCATTTATTTATTTAATAGGTAATTATTACAGACAAATTAGCATACTTGATCCCATGTGGCTAGGCCGAAGGACTGGCTATGTGTTATCTCTATTCTCCAATGAAATAAAACTACCAAATTTATTTACTTAGAGTTGCCCATTGTTCTTTAAAGAGCTTTTAACTGCAAGACCCACTTCTTTTACAAGTTGTTTTGAGTAAAATTATCTGTTTTATCGATTCCCTTTTTGTTTTGTTATTATAATCTGTTGTATGTTGTTATTTTTCAGAGATTAGATTGACCGTATTATTTTCTTTTTTTCCCAAAGTTTAATACATTTGTTATAATTTTCTTCTTAAGTATTATTTTTTGCCAATATATGATCACGATAATTTTTATCTATTTCTTCGTATGGAGCGAGATCGTGCATTTATCTTACGGTATTTTCCGCCCAAAATCAGTTTGCCACATTGTCCACCCGCAAGCACAACTCGTCGTGAATTCGGTATATCACCCGCGTGCCACGTGTTCTCCGACACCACGCACAGTTTTTAGTAGCTGCCTGCAGTGACTGTTCAACACCGGTTTCCGCCCAGACGGAGCGACGAGTAGCCTTTGTTCCGGTCTTTCGCACGCTCAGTTGTACGCACGCAGCAACACGCGTGCCCGCGGGCATGCACACGGACGCTTGCCAATACCGGGGAGCTGTCCCTGCAGACGGGCGTCTTTATCCTAGCGCGCGTCATCACGCGCCCGTGTTGCGGTTCTCGCAACCGCTGACTCGAGAGGATTTTTAGCCGTCCGTTCAATACGCCAAACCAGAAGCCTCGTTGAGTTTAAAACTATACACCAGCCCGGGTAACACGAACGCCCAGAGCGAAGAATTCTCAGGGTCTTGGCCAACTGTCCGATCGTGAGGCACGCGGAGGCCAGGGCTGGGATGATTTGATGTTTCAGGGTAAAAGATGGAAACCGTTTACCCCTGTAGAAAGGGAGAGAGGATTATAGCGAATTGCGTGATTTGCGTTGATTATACGGACAGTCGTCTGTTCGTTGCGATAGGGAATGTCATGATGTGTGGAAATGATTTCTAGGGTGTCTAAAAATAACGTGTTTATCTTTAGATAATTAAACTAAATCAAATTCATCACCAGGGCAATACGAGCTGGGCCCTGATCAGTAAAGCACCTACCAATATTCTTAAAAAATTATTATCTTTCCTCCAGCATGCCTGCATACATAAACACTCCTTCTCCGAACGTCCTATCCCCCCGCGCAGCTTTAACTGTATTTAACAATTAATAAAATTACCAATGTATATTCACTTACCGTCAAACTTTCCACAAACTAAAGATCAGGATTCGCGGAAGAGTTATTGGAAAAACCCACAAGAATTCTAAATAATCCCTGGCCAATTATTCACAACAATTATACTTCTTATAAAAAATTTAAAATCACACCCAGTATTTGAATAAATGGTCTGGGGCCCTGATGGACTAATTTAAACGTCCTCCCGTCCATATAGATTTTGTAAAATAACTAAACCGTCAAATTTAGTACAAAATTAATAGTTCAGAAAAAAGTTTCATTACAATTCTTTTACCTAAGAGAATGATGTTAGCTTACGTCTATTAGAAAAGAATTTTTACTCTTATATTATACAATTTAATATTATTTTTATTATTTTATTATGTAGCCAATTCTTCCGTGCATAGATCATAGATAAAAAAAAAAAAATCATTTGTCGTTTGCCGATTCCAGAAAGATTGTTTTTTTGTCCAACCGATCTATTTAAAATTTAAAACGCCCAAAAAAAAAACCGCCCTTTTTCTGCGTTCAAATATTCGAATTGCCTTAATTCCTCGTCTCCCTTTTCTCTAACCTTCTTTCTCCCCTCGCCCGCTTCGCTTGCCTGTCCCCTGAGTGCTCGGTCCCGGCGAGGGCTGGTTAATTGAGAGTCGAAAGGAGGCCTGCCCCGCCCGCCGCCTCGAGACAGATGGAATCCCATTGGGGCCCCGTGTTTTGCCAATAGGCCGGACAGCATTTGTTAAATTGATGGTTTTTTGTGTTTTGACTGTGTACATGGCACGCCTGCGTGTCCACCGAGCGGTCTCTGCGGAACAACCGCCGGGCCACCGGTCAGGGTCCGGCGATGAGGGCCGACACAGGCGGGGCCGACACAAGGTTTGGGCCAGACGAGGAGACGGAATTGTGGAATGAGTGCGGGCTTGAAGGCAGGCTGGACGAGGTGGGTGGAATTGGTTGTTGGAGTGGAAAACAAGAACAGACGAGAGCAGGAGGGATGTAGCTGTGTTGAACAGGCGAAAAGTAGTGTAGCGCCGCGAAGATGAGGAGACAGCAAGTGACACGAACATGATTGTTAGGCATTAATATTTTAAAAAAAAGAACACCGAGGGTGCAATGAAGGCAAAGCGAAGGAAGGACAAGAACGAAACGACGTTGGGAGACGGTAGCAGGGCGGGCGAAGGATTTGGATTTTGACAAATTAAGGTTCTTTCTTAGATTAAGTGACTAGATGGCAGGAGGGCAGACAAAAGAAGAAGAGACGACCGGAAAGGCAGCAGAACTAAGTTTTGGGGACACCTCGAGGTGTTGGAAAAAGCAAACCGTAAGAATTAAGATGTTTTGTAGAGAGAGAGACGAGGGAGGAAGAGAAGAGACGAGGGAAGGAGAAAAAGGAGAAGAGACAGAGAAAAGAGAAGAAAGAAGAAGAGGAGGAGACGAGATGAGAGACGTGGAGGAAATGAGGAATGAGAGAGCCGAGAATCGAAAGGAGAAAGGCGAGGGTGGAGAGAGCGAGGGGATTGAGAGCGAGGAGAGAGCGAGGGAGAGAAGCGAGGGAGAGCGAGGTGGAGAGAGAAGAGCGAGTGAGGGGAGAGAGCGAGGGCGGGAGCGAGGGAGGAGGGGA
>BOPP01000119.1:3532213-3622036 GCA_017312745.1 Gryllus bimaculatus | reverse complement strand
GCCTTTTAAGCATTAACCAATACCTACATCCTTTCGCGTTCTAATCTTCGAATTCTGGGTATTCACCCAAATGGGTCTTCTCCATCGCATCAAAGCCGCGGAAAAGAGACCATAAGGTACGGCTTCAGGAAAAAACCCCTGAAGGGGGAAAAACCTGCCGTCCAGGAAGCCGAGGTACATTCTAATCTATCCGACGTTTATTTTAGCATTTTTATTTTCTGCCGCGGGGCGTCCCGCCGTCTCCTTCCAGTGCTTTGCCTCCTTCAGCAACCTAAAAAAATCCAAACAGCCCAACCCACAAGGAAAATAAGAAATCGTTTCCGCCACCCAGCGGCCCCCTTCCCCCGCCCTTTATATTCTCTTTTTTTTCTCTTCCCTGCGCGGTAGAGCCGCCTTTCTAAGTTCATTGTTTGCGTTTCCGGCGAGCAATTCTCTCGCGCCCACCCTGCCGAGTTAAGAATATCCTGTACAAATTCCTGTCCTTTTTCCTCTTTCCATACAAACCGTTTTCTTTCTATGGTCAAATTCGTTGCTGCTGCCCGCTCCTCTGCCGATGGCAGTGCAGAAGAAGCATTTACTGCTAAATGCACGAACACAGGCAAATGATAAAATTCTGCCCGTAATTCGATCCCAAAATCTAATAAATTGTGTATTCTTTCCTGCGACAACAGAGCGTAATCTATTACACCAAATCCATTCCCACTATTAAAAGTTCCCCTTCCGTATCCTGTCCATAGTTGCCATTTAAGATTTCGAGATTAAATCTGTCGCATAATTCTAGCAATTCCTTCCCATCATTAGTGATTACCGAGTCTTTGCTTTTTCTGGAATTCTCTCTCGCTTCTTGCCGGTCGAAGTCCGAAAAAACTTCCTGTTCATTGCCAATTCGAGCATTCATGACCCCTAACACTAGTAAGTGAGAACTCGGGTACGTCAGCTTTAATGTATCTAGGAAATCATTGATTTCGCCGAAGGATTCCGGAGTATAATAACGCGAACCCTGTGGGTGACGGTAGATAAACACAATGGCAATATCTATATTTTGCATTACTAGTCTAATACAAAGGAAATTGTCTGAGTTGGTCTTAATTTCATTAATGAACTGCATTAAGCTAGTCCGAAAAACGCACGCAACACCACCTGGGTACCGACCCTTTTCTCCTCTACGTTTTTTATTTTTCCATATGGCTGTAAAACCAGACACAGATAACGTTTCACCCTCCTTCTACCAAGTTTCAACAAGTCCAATTACATCAAACGTATTAATGTAGCCATGGAAGTCTTGATTACCGAGCTTAGAGCCTAGACCTTTGATGTTCCAACACCCTATTCTTAAAACCTATTCTTGCCTATTTGGTGAAATGTTGAGCACCGACTCACCGCGAGCTTCCTGCTGCTGCGCGTTGGCTGCCATCACCCTCGTACGCGGACCTCGCTCCACGCTTTCGGCCGCGAGTGCCGTGAGCTTCGCCGGGATCTCGAGCGCGACCACCGGCGCGAACGTGACCGCGATTGCCTCCGCCTCGATGCTGTGGGGTCAGAGGTCGTCCGCGCCGTCCCCGAACGAGGCGCAGCTGCCGGTGCGGCCGCAGTCCCGGCCACGGGCGCGCGCGGGGGCGGCCGCGAGCAGGCGCCCGATTGCTTGGAAGGAGTGTCCGCCCTCCTGGGATTCTGCCCCCTCGCGGAGTTCACGGGGCCCCGCCGCCCCGCGCCCTCCCAAGCCCGCGGACGGGCTGCCAGCTCGCCCAGGCCGAAGCTGCGCCCTGCCACGACAAGCTTGTCGAAACGAATCGACGCCTTCCTCCCGCTCGCTTTCGCCTCCTGCAAATGTGGAATTAACGCCTTACGCGCTTGTCGCACTGCCCAGCTCAAGTTCTCTCGGACGCGCACCATGCTATTCTGGGAGAGATGCTCCCGGGCTGCACGCAGCAGCTCCTCCCGCTTCCTGAATGAGGCCAGCTTGGCCACAATCATGCGCATCTGTCGCTCACGCCGCCGCCCGGTCCGGTCCGGGTAAGTTTAGTAAATTAACTATTGACAGTTTTCCCCTGTGACTCAAACTCCTAGAGGACAGTGTTTTAGGAATCAAATAAGTCATGATCCGTGGAAGGGCATCCAGGCTGCTGTTCGTAGTCGACATCCTTTCTCCATCCCGGAACATCTTGGCCACCGGCAAACCATGTCTTGGGACATCACATCGTCCCAATAACTTGTTTAAGAATTGGATCGGTCTCAGAGCCTGATTTCTCTAATTCAATACGAAATGTAATGGCATATCGTAGGTCAGTGAATCGTGGCATTTTGAACTCCCGATGCATCTCTAGAACACATTGTCACGCTAGAAGCTATCCAGGTGCGTTAAGCAGGAACACCGATGTCAGCACATCGAAATAAAACATGTTAAAGAATTATTGTTATTTAATTGCTAATTAATTGACACGGCTTGGAATTAATTGACACATTTTCGTTGTGAAGATGGGGGAGCGTTGGGTTGACGCAATTAATTCAAATTTGTGGAAATTAATTAGCAATAAATTATTTTAACTTTTCCGCTTGACACGCCAAGCCAGTTCACACTCGTTTTCACCACAAAAATACGTGACAATTAATTATAATTTGTGGCAATTAAATAGAAATGAATCATTTTATATTTTTCATTCTGGTGTGCTGACATGAGTGTTCGAGCTTGACACACCTGCTTAATCCGCACAGGGCGGCGGCCAGCAGGCAATTTGTGAGGGACGCCTTTTACCTTCCCCAGACCCCTTTTCCCTCCACCAATCACAACACTCCAGTCGTCCGGGTTAGCGGGGGAAAATCATTCAAATTTACTTCTGGACACATCTTGTATAGAAACGTTTTAACTTAAATGTATTGAAAATATTATAATTTATTTACTTATTTTCTCATTTCAGGGTCATGATACAATTGCAGTAGCAGCGGCCTTGTGTTTGTGGTCACTAGCAAACCATCCACAATGTCAGGTAGTTTATATTAATATGTTTCGTTTTATTTGTAGGTTTTTAATTAATTCCTGATACCTGTGTATATTTCATTAATTTCAAGCAGAAATTACGCAAAACGTTCTCGTTTTTTCAAAAAAATTGTATATTACCTATTTTAAAGAGCTTCTTTTGTTCACCATAGTTTGTCTGAGGTAAAAATATCTAACTTCAATTTTGTAGTTTTAGTTATTTATTTATTTATTATTGCAATTTTCAAATAATCAGTGATTTCAATGAAAATGGGACCTGCACTATTCTCTTAAACGTCCTTTGCACAATTCAACAACAAAATTTAATAACAAAATTGGAGCCATACTTTTCAAATTTTTGAAATTTTCCCCGGGGCTTCATAAAATGTACTCTCAAAATTAAAATATCGGTTTCAAATCCCAGGGATGGCGACATCAGCTAGAACGATGGGGAAATATATTTCGAGAAAATCGGCTGAACTCTTTATGCGCTAGCCTTGTGCACACACGGACGGACGGACGGACAGACATTAGTTTAAGTAGTATGATCAAATTAATGCAAATCAGCGGAAGGGTTCTGAATTGAATCTACTAATATTATCATTAGCTATTTTTATGTTGAATTGTTATCACCATGATGCACTAATATTCTTTGTAATATTTTCAGGAGAATGCATATGAGGAGCTGAACTCAATATTTGGGGATTCCGATCGTGAAGCTACTGAAGAAGACTTGCAAAATATGAAATATTTAGAAACAGTAATCAAAGAAAGCATGCGACTTTATCCTGCCATACCATTGGTTCTAAGAGAGTTGGAGGAAGAAGTACAATTTGGTATTGTATATCGTATTTCTTAAAAAAACGGGCTCTACTAGATTGGGGAGTGAGTTCACTTACAGCGCCCGAGTAACCAATTTTTAATGGGTTGTGAGGGAAAATACTTAGAGCCATGACACTCTGATTTCATATAAAAGAAACCTGGAACATTTAAATAGACGTCTCGTCTTATATCTATTTCTTATTCTTGGGAATTAAATGTTAACGGTACTCCATGTCTCCCGTGAATTGCCTCGAGAATATTCTCGTTGGCATGATGACAAAACTTTACCTTAAAATAACATTAGTTTTTAATCTACTACAATTTTGAAGTCCTAAAAATCCGACACGCGTTAAATGAAAGAAAATATTAATGATTGCACACTTCCATTCAACATTGCTCTATAATAATGTTACAATATTGACATCTGTTCCTTTTTTTAAAGTAATTCTTGAAATGAAGCTTCATTCTTACTTTTTTTACTATATTTTCTCAAACAAATAAAAGTTATTCTCCTAAAAAGTAAATAACATTAATTTTTGGGAAGTTAAAGCTGTTAATACTGTTAAAAGTAAGAAAAGTTATAATTAAGAATAAATTAAAGGAGTTAATAGTGTTAAAATTAACAGTATTCTCTTTTGTTAACACCTTCCAATTTTGTTCATGTTTGTTGTAGATGGATGTAAATTATTGCCAGGTACAACTATACTTATTATTACATATTTCATTCATCGCAATCCTGATTATTATTCTGAACCAGACAAATTTGATCCTGATAGATTTTCTTCTGAAAGAGCTAAAGGAAGGCATCCTTATGCGTTTGTACCCTTTAGTGCAGGCCCTAGAAACTGTATAGGTGAGTCCGTTTTTATATTTTCTCTTAAATGCATTCTCCGTTCGGTGAAACAATATAATTCTTTTTTGGAAGAATCAAAACATTTCTCTATAAACAAATCACTCGAGTATTTCAACATTTATTTGAACTTGAATGCCTAATGAGGTATGTAACAAAATGTCTGTGTATGAAATGTATATTGTATTTTTACTTCTGCTTTCAGGGCAAAAATTTGCTATGATTGGAATGAAAGCTATTGTTAGCAAGCTCTTGAGAAATTACAAGTTGTTACCTGGGACAACAGAAATTGTTTTAACTATTGACATTTTATTGAAAAGTTCTACAGGTATTCACATAAAGTTAGAAAAACGAAAATTAGCTCTTACATAAAAAATGAATGTACAGCTCTACTTTATATATTGACTGTTGTTAGGTGGATAATACACTTTTTTTATTGAAGATGTGAAAGTAATTTACAAGCAATTTTGGATTTATGGGTTTTAAATAGTCTGTAGTTTTTTCATTGGTAGTACACTTCTTGAACGTGTTATTTCTACCAAGAAGAAAAAAGTTTTATCATGAAAAAATTGAATGAAAAAAATATTTGTACTTTAAAAATCGCTGATAATTTAAGATAAAATAAAAATTTTATATGTTCAGTGATGTATGTTCAATGTATACTAATAAAAACGTTAAAAAATATACCTTTTTATCTTTCATTTAATCATGTTATTCTCAAATAAATTTTGACAAAAAATTCGCAAACTACGCCCCCTCTCTACTTCTAGCACGACTAGTAAAATAAAAAGTCAACAAAACGTGCGCATAGCTCCATTTGTGTCCAGTAGAAAAGCAATGAGCCATCATGAATGTACAGTTCATTCAGCAGCAGCCATCACCGCAGCCCCAGTGCATTTCCGTGCGCAACGTGCGTAATGTGTGACGCCCTTCCTTTGTGTTGGCGAGGCAGCAGCCATTTGTCAGCCAGCCCGTGCCCGCGCCCACGGTCGGCGTGCGACTGTCTAAGGTTAGGGACCATCCGGGTAAATGAACCAGACCAGTTAACACTTGTCCCAGTCGTCTGAAAAGTTTTTGTGAATTTATTGGATAGAAAGCTTTGAGAGAAAAGTTTAGTCGCCGAGCAAGGTATTAATGTCAGAGCTATTTGTGTGTGTGTTCACTATTTTGTTTTAAATATAATTACCTGCACCCGTTACTCTGACGAGCTGCTATTCAAAGAATGTTATGTGTTTTGCTCAACTAAGAAGAATCACTAGTATATTGCATCATCACCAATACAGAAGTACCTACTCCTGTGATTCTCTTCTAGCCTTGCACTCTTTCAGTTCAGGTCAATATTGCAAATAGCGCCGAACTCTCCTGCATGCAGGTCCTGTGTCCTACTTGTATGTAATTTCTTTGAATGAGCTTAAGCCGTTATATTTGACTCTCAACGAATTTAATCCATTATAGTAGAGAAGGGTTACTATTATTGTTAGTATTACAATAATAATAATAATAATAATAATAATAATAATAATAATAATAATAAAAGTAATTAATATTATAATTTATGTGCAAGGTTGTGTATCAAAATTGGGAGAAACATATGATTAAAATATAAATTACAGTTCAGTGTCGTGTGGTGATGTGAGGCGTAGTGTTGTAAAAGCTTGCGCTGTGAAATTATACATTTTATTGTAAAGAAGTTTTGTGTGGGTCAATGTAGGTTAATGAATGAAAATTAAAACTATAGAATTTCCCGTACGTTAATTGAAGAATTAATAACAATTATAATCTAAAAGTACTATTATGCGAGTATTACGTAACCGTTCTAAATAAAGGAGAAAGTATGCGCTATTGTAGCTCACCTACTTTCAAAAAGTCTCTGAAATGCCCAAGAGGAGACACCTTTAGATTTATTATTTACGTGAGCTGCCACTACTACTACGAAAACGGACCCACTTTGCCTTTCTTTCATGGACCCTTTGGGAACATAAAAAAATAAAATGGTTTCAGATGAAGTGAATAGGGAGATGTGACAGAGTTGTGTCTTGCTTTTTAGCTAGAAACTGTTTGACAGACTCCATGCATGCGCTAGGGCGTTGTCTGACAGCAGACAGCGAATTTACGCATAGGCACAGAAAGCACGTAAGCAAAATTTTAAGAATTTAAAGTTGCAGATTTAGATTAAGTCGGGACTGTTGCGTGCTTCGTTGAACTCTGAGAGACCTCCCAGTAATGATTAAAATTTCAAAAATTGAATAGTTCAATAAAATAACGATACTGTAAATTGCATAAATTCAATAAATTATAATTCGACTTCTTGATCATATTCCATATTCTAAAGGAGTAAACAATGCGAGAAATATTTTTAATTCACGAGGCTATGTGCTTCTTCCAAAATGTTAATGAGCCCACATATCTGGTTTTTACTATATGAACAAAATTACAGCATTCACAGATAAAAAAACCGTATCTTACTTTTCAGAATCTCTTGGAACTGAGATAACTTAATTAAATTTAGCTTCATTGTTATATTTTGTTTTTTGTGGCCAAGAGCACTTATGAGCTATTCCTTATTGCTCAGAAATGTTCATTTTGAGAATGTATACAAAGATGTTGTAAGTAATTATTTCAAATACAACGTGGAATATGTAAATATATCCATTGAGTGTTTTTCTCATATTCATTTCCCAAATTTATGTATTTCAAATGTTTATTTTCCTGTTTGTGGTTTTCATGCCTGCGAAATATATCAGATTAATGTGGCTGGGTTGTATTGTATTAATTTATTCAGACATCTGTTTCATTGGGGGTATTAGCAACTTGCAGCACACACTAATGTGTAAGTAAACTTACAAATTAGTTTCATGAAATGTAAAATGCGGAAACTTTCATATATATTCTAACATACCCACCTACACCCACACACAGTAGCATGCATGAACCGTAAGCGGGTTATGGCAAGGATTTGCTGCGTGAAGCGGGGGGAGCTTTAAAAATGCTATGGAATGGCAGATCTTGCAAGGGTGCGAGAAAAGGTTTGAAAGCTTGACAACAAGCAAAATCACAGCAGTATATGGCACACAACGAGGCGTATAAATTTACGCATAAACTTTTAGTGCATAAGTTAATGAGCAGAAACCAAGAAATATGGAAATCACACTTTCACAAAGAATATATCAAACGACAGATAGAAACCTTTACACGACACCACTCGCATGATGAATGAACAGCAATTTACTTGAAAGATTGTACTGCATGAATATATTACTCCTAAACTAGCACTGGGAATATGCGCTTGGTAAAATTAATTTATGCTAAATTTGTGGGCTATTCTAATTAGGCAATGCACCGTGAAATGCAAAAATTCACATTACAATCTGCTCGCTTCAAGATATTAGCATGTAGAAGAAGCAAATCGTGTGCAAGTGGGCAGCTACTCTAATTTAACAGATTTAAGCTGTGTCTGAATAAATAGCGAAATAATAAATGTTGCTAGAGTAGAATGTTTTGTAGGCATGGGCTAATAGCGGCATACAAAAGCGTCTTTCTACTATATATATCTGGTAATTTGTTTGGCGCAGCCATCGTGTCGGCTCAAATTCTTACACTTTCTATACTTAGTATTCCTGGCAGACGGCTGAACATTGACCTATTTTGCCTGCTCAGATTGCCTAAGTGTTACGTCTCGTGGTACTTGCCGAGCTTTGGCTGTGATCGGTCGTGCGCATGAGGTCCGCATACGGTGACGCCGCGCTCGTTCCATACCTCTGCGTTGTAAGAGAGACGGGATTGGCGGCTCTGCGTTGCGTTGCCTCTTGGCGTCGCTCTTCCGTTCTTCTGCGTTGTCGATCCGTGCTTTGCTTCGTCGTGAGCGCTCTGCAAAAGTCCTTGCCTGCTCTACTTGCGGCTGCGTCTGCTACGCGGCGGCGCTCTGAGCATAGCCGCAGCGTTGCGAAATGTCCTTGGCACTTCACCGAATACTCGTGCAGTTGCCTTCGCTCGGTTGCTGCTTCTATTTACTAATGACAAGGGCCAGACCTTTTAAATGTTTCGCTTCAGCAACGGGTAACGATTTAGCTTCCCGTGTGTTATTGAAGAAACAGCGTACTTAATCTGCAGTGCTATCTTCGCGACGACTAACTAGAAGCGTCACTGTTGCGGACGCGCGGAATTGCCTATCCTTAGTAGTGCGTTGCAAGCGGCAAACAGTATATCTATATAGTTTAAGCGAAAATGTTGACTCGGTCGAACCGTTGATTCAGAGGAGCAGCTGCTTATGGCGGCGCGTGTGACCAGAAAGAGAGCTTCCGCTTGAGGGTTCGCGTATTTATGGCCGGCGCCTGGGAAACACTTGCGTAGGTGGTGGTTTGGCTTCGCCTCTCTTCAATCTTCACAAAGAAAACTAGCTCGCTAGTTCGCATTGTTTAGTCGGGCATACGGATACCGAGGGCGCGCAGCGTTTAACTAGCCTCTGCTTACACGACCTGTTATCCTCGCTACTTCCGTAGTGTTTGCACACATAGACGGGGTGGTGTATGGTTGCACAAATGCGGCCATAACGCCACTATATATATATCCGATTATAATTAGTATATATATATACTAATATATATATATATTATATATATATATATATATATAAATTATATATATATATATATATATATCGATGTAGTTTCAGATCATGGTGAGCGCGGAGGAGTCAGTCGGTAGGGATCGTGACGTAATGGTACCCCTCCAGGAGAGGCCGGACATATGACCGCTAAACCCTTCTGGTGAGAGACGTCGATGAATTCGAACATGCGTAGAGATGTAGGTCAGTGAGGAGTGTAAGACGCCATGTTGTAGAAAGTATAGTGCGAAGTAATTTTTCATGCGAAAGAATAGAAGGATACTGGAAAATTCCGTCTTCTGAACTGTGATTAACTAGGCGAAGTAGCTAGTACGAGTCGGAATAGTGGCCGCGCAAGCGAGAACTTTGAGCTGTTGCGGGGTGTCAGTAGAACTCTGCAGTTATCTACACGAGTAAGAAGAGTTATTTAGAACGTCAGAAATCAGATACGCCGTTAGCAAATATGCGTAGGGACTTTGTAATACGCGTGGACGTACCGCATAGGAAGAGCGGTGAAGAAATAAGAGAAGAGAATTCTGGTACCGGGCGTGGCCAAGAAGCAAGACAAGTGGATGTGGATCTGGTGGCAGGAGAGAGAGGCTTTTCGAGCGACATCGCGGACGGCTGGTCTGCATGGGAGCGAAGTAAGTGTGCGGCCGGAATTAGGCCAAGGGCGGGAGCAGCGGCGACGACGGGACGGCCGGAGGTCGGCATACCCAGCTGCAGCGCAAGCGCCGGACAACGTAACGAGAATATTTGTAACGGAAATTGAGGGTAGACGACGCAGTGAATGCGATATTTCAGTGACTGAGGGACAGAAATCAAAGGAAATTTGAATAATAAATTAAAATTTGTGGCGGTCAGTATTGCAAAGGAGAAGCGCAAAAGCCTTGTAGTCCATGTAATATGTTTCATTCCTGTGTGAATTTCTCAGGAAATTAATTGTAAATATTTCGAGCATGGTTGTACTTATATTAAATTATAGAGTGTTAAGATGAACAAAGTGAAATTCATTAGAAATTGAACAGTAATTCCATTTGATTTATGTTTTGATCAAGTAAAGTTAATTAATAATTTACAAACACTTGCTGGCCATGCATTGAATAACTATCGTGCCCGGATTGCAGAGAAAGTGTAAATTTGGGAAGCTTAAAATAGTTCAAAGTTATTACGATGATTATTCTATTGATTTCAGAGTGTATTATAAAAATGATTTCTTATTGACATGATTTTGAATGACAAGTGAAGTTTGAAAGTCAGAGCGTAGGCTTCCGCGGCCGGAATCAGTATTTACTAGGCTGTCCGGGTGACGCCGCGTCCATGGCGAAGGTGCCGACGTTTCGGCCGCCATTCTGCGACCTTCCTCAGGATACGTTGGGGCACTGCAATGCTCAGAGCATTGTGCCCTGAGGAAGGTCGCAGAATGGCGACCGAAACGTCGGCACCTTCGCCATGGACGCCGCGTCACCCGGACAGCCTAGTAAATACAGTTTGAAAGACACTACCCTGAAGAAGCCTGCGATATGACAAGCGAAACGTCGGCCTCTCTGCCAACGACGCGGCGTCACCCGGACAGCCTAGAAGGCAATGATGTATCTGGTCAAAATATAGATATTTTAAAAACATCTGTAAGTGATGTTTGTTTGTTTTTAGCTATCCCGACTTATTTTCGGATTTAGATATAGTTCTCTCATTTCAATTTTATTAAGACAAGCTTGAGTGAAATATTGTTCTTTATTTTGTTTTGAATTACGTGTTACAAACACTATAATAGTTAAATTTAGTGATGGTTGTTTCATTCGTAAAAGTTAGAAATGACTTTTGTTCCTAGCTATCGAAATAAACGCAGATATACACCACAGGCGCTTCGTTCGAATTAGTTAATTTAGACTTTTTCAACTTATAACTGAGAATTTTTTTTAACTTTCAATGTGCCAGAAATCACAATATTTCATCATTACTTGACTATTTCCAATAATGCCAGAAAGTAAGTGCTGTTGTTTCAATTCAAGTTGCCCGCAGCATTACGATACTTTCTATACACTACTTTGCAGTAGCAGAAGGTAAAAATATTACTCCCTGAATCGCTTGAATCACTCCTACATTACCGACATTACCGAGCTAAGCATTCATCACTATCAGCCCGACAATTCACCTAGACTTTTTCCGGTGCAGTTTTCCCATACCAGAAACCGTACTTCATCACCGCGGGTTATTTCATTCCCTGCTAGTGGCAGACTCAAAGTAATAACAACACGAGAAAACGCACAATGTGTGTAGTTTATTCTTTCTTTTTTGATAGAAAGAATATGGAGGAAGTCAAAATTTTACACTTTCACTGTTCAATCACTTTCTGTTTGCCTAGTTATCACGTTCACTACAGTACCGAGAGATTCACCAGTTCCATTAGTTATTTGTATTCCGTGCTAACCTTGGAGATGGATGTGTTCCTTTTCCGCATTGAAAGGCTTGGTAACTATCACATAATACCTCGTACGGTTCACACTCGAACATACACTGATTGATTTGTGAAAAGTTTTCGTTTGACATGCTTTATGGTGATACTCATGTGCCGGAAACATTACTACCGAATATCTAAGGTCGTATCCTCTTCCTATCCATTCTCTTGTGACGATTGCTTCTTTTGTATAAACCTCTTCCCATATTTCTTTCTTTTTCTCTCTTAGTTCGTGCGTAACACAGGTATGCAAGTTGCATAGACTGCATATGATTTTTATACATTTTCTTAAAGATTTTAACTTGTCAAAAACGAAAAAAAGTACCAAAATTTTTTCATCACGTCATTTTTTTGCTACATTCATTTTTTTCTTTATTTAGCGTAAAATTCCTCTAAAATTTAGTATTATTTTTTACTAAGCTTAAAACTAAGACGTCTGACATTAATTGTATTATAGATGAACGTGGCAGTAAATGAAAAAAATTTAAATTGTTGAAGAGACTGGTGGTGATGGTGGATAAAGTAGTTAAAGTGTTAGCAGGAAGGTAGCATGATCGTGTCAAAATGTGTTACAAGTTGATAGTGAGTAGTATGAGTTGTTTGTTATCTGGGGTACTAGGAATAAATATAAACAATCTGTTGTTACATTATATCATCTTCTAACAAGCTTATTATTTTAGATCTTATACCACACTCAGTTTATATTCACCATTCAAATGATACTGTTTTTGTTATTTTATTTTTGAAATATGCCATCCAGACATTGTGTAATTTCTCCAGACAGCTTCTGTTATATACTTCGTGAATACACATTAAAAAAGCAACAAATAAATAAAAGTGAGTATGAAAAGAATGTTTAATTATTTATTCTCCGTATTTCCAAATAATATCCACCAAATAAAAAATTCCCATTAAAAGCTTATAATGAAAATTTTAAAAACAATACCAATAGTATTCTATTAGCTGGCGATTTAAACAGTTCAAATATGGGGATGCAATACCACTTCCAACCGCGGCACAAAATTATTTACCTACGCAGTATCCAAGGATATTCATATTCTGGCCCCCAATTTCCAACACACTATTCATATAACATTAATGTGATTCCAAATATACTAGATATAGTATTGACCAAAAAGTTCAATTTGCCCTTGATTTAAACAGTATTGCCGGAATTAGACTCGGATCACTCCCCAGTAATTATCAAAATAAATTCCTCCAATTCGCCGTTAGCTCAAGTATTACAACATAACGAAACCTTGGGACGAATTAATTGGAACAAGTTTAAGGCGCTAATATACAACAATATACTATACCCTAGTAAAATTCACACCAACGATGCAAGTGCTGCATTTAACAAAATCGATACAGAAAACAATTGAACAGTCAACAACACAATGTTCCGCAAGTATTAAAACTAGAAAACCAGTTCCATTGAAAATAGTAAACCCAATCAAAACTAAACATAACATTAGACGATATTGGCAAACAACCAAGAGACAGAACTTCAAGTAAAATTGAATAAAATTCCCAGAATAATTAAATAAGACAAGAACAATTTCGTTATTCAGAGTATCAGAATATAATAAAACAAATTTACCTCAATAGCAGACCAATGTGGACTACGATCAGACGAATCACCAAACAAAAAGCAGAAATCCCAATTTTAAAAAGCGATACAGAAATCGCGTACTCTGACAAAAACAAGGCTAATTTACTAGCCAAACATTTTCAGAAAACCTTCACTCCTAATCCAATCAGCAACAACCAGTTCAACAATTACATTTTACTTGAATCAGCAAAACACGTTACAACTGTCTCAGGAAAAATCAAATTTATCTCACCTTCTGAAGTTATAAAAACAATTAATCAATTAAAATCTAGAAAGGCAACAGGATATGATAAGATTAGCAATAAAGCCCTCACAGACGACAAAAGCAATCGCGGCTTTAACCGACATTTTCTATTCGACATTAAGATTAGGCCATTTTACTAAAAATTGGAAAACTGCTATTATCCTCCCGTTCAAAAAACCAGGGAAAGACACCAAAAATCCATCCAATTATAGACCGATACGTTTACTTCCAACTCTTGGCAAATTATTCTAGAAGATAATATATACACGTATAAATAAATATGTTATAGAAATAAAGGCTATATTTAATACTCAATTCGGTTTTAGAAATAAATACTCAACAACGCACCATCTCCTGAGACTTTCAGAGTTCATGGCTAATGCTTTCCATCAACACAAACACACCTTAGCAATATTTCTAGACATTGAAAAGGCATTTGACAAAATGTGGCACCCCGGATTACTATTTAAACTACAAGTCTGGGTTTACCAAACTACCTCTATAAAATTATCGACAGCTTTCTAGATTTCTCGCCATTTCCGGGTAAGAATCAATTCTACTTATTCTAATCAATGTCAACCTACAGCCGGTGTCCCTCAAGGATCATGCCTATTACCTTTACTTTTCAGCATATACTTATGGATATCCCAAAACCAGCTGACTCATAAATCGCCCTCTTCGCTGACGATACCGCTTTATTCACAGCCCACGAGTATATACTCTGTGCTTACGACAACCTTCAGAACGACTTATATCACCAACATATATCACCTGGTCTGAACAGTGGAGAATCAAAATAAACTCGCACGAATCTCAAGCAAAAATCTTCACACTTCGAAGACCACCGACCCCTCCCCCCCTTAAAATTGAAAGTTCAATAATAATATGGTTTCCCAAACAAACGGCAGTTAAATATTTAGGACTAATGTTTGAGGCAAAATTAACTTGAAAAGACCACATCAAAACAGTTGCAAACAAAACGTACACAAAAATTGCTAAACTTTATCCTCTACTAAACTCTAATCAGCTTTAAGTATTGAATGCGGAACTACAATTTATAAATCGATATTACGACCAACAATCACGTATGCTAGCTCAATTTGGTGTAATGCAGCAAAAACACACATCGAAAAACTACAAATCATTCAAAATAAATGTTAGAGAAAAATAACTAAGTCTCCCTGGTTTATTAGTAACAAACAACTTCACAGAGAACTACGAATTGAGTCAATACAAGAACATATCCTAAAATACTCTCGCAAGTTTTTTGACACTCTTTCAGGATCTCCAGCCACGCCCAACTTCAAATTCGGCAAAAACTACCCAAAACCAAATAGAATTTGCTCACGATTTCCCAAGGATAAACTCAGACCTCCATAAATACGCAATGTAATTAATTCCCAACATTTATTAATATAAAATAATAACATATAAATATTTTATTCAATTAATAATGGATTTTGCCTGTCGCATCTTGGCCGTCTTATTGGTGCTTCTGTATCTCATCCCGCAAACGTGATTACCTCTTCTTTCGTTAGAACAAGGAGTTCCAGTGGTCTCGCGCTAACTTCACATGCACCTTTACCAACTCATCTAACACGTTGACATATTATGTCACGAGACTTGGTTACCAGTACTACTCGCAAGCGACTAATCTTCCCGCTTAATTATACTACTTTTTGTTGCCTACTTTCTCATATGTTATTGAAAAAGTGCTGAGTTATACTTGAAAATGAGTAATGCAATATAATATGCACTCACGCATAGAAAAAAATGTAGTTTTGAAACTAAAAAGATAACTAGAATCAAGCAATTGCCATGTGAAAAGATGAGACAAGGCCAGTACAGACAATAGTGAATGGATGAGTTGCAGGTGGCAGGAAATACAGTAAAGAAACCCTAATTAACGCACTGAAAAGTTACTAAAAACTCCGTTTAAATCCCTTTTATACCAGAAAATGGCGCAAAACTACCTCTCAGTAATCATTAGGTAAAAAGATGTGAATAGTTTTTTAAAGTATTTGTGTTTTACTGTTTTCTTTATGAAGAAAGCAATGCAAAATTGGCAATCATAGAATACATAGTACGTATCGTGGAAAAACCTAAAAACCATATCATTCGATTGATACTTTCGTGGTTCCGAGTGGGTCATTAGTGATGAGCATTTCTTTCTCGTATTCGTACATACATATATATGAAGTAATATTTGTAGTAAAGCGAAAGTTTTGTAATGCTCCGGAAAACCGATTTTGAGATTTCAACGGAAAAACACGTCTCCTAATTTCGAAAAAGTGTTTTGTTTCGTTCCGTCCGTCCGTCGTCTAAGAACAACACTAGCGATTAAACTAGGAATAGCATTTTTTTCAATCTGAATACTAATCTGTCGATCTGGCCTTATTCGCAGCTCAGCGATTTTGAAAAACATTCATTAATTTTCGGTGGTACTTTACATCAAGACACATTCACAGTGAAATACACTTCACATGACATAGGTTTAATTTTTACTGTTAATCCTAAATATACAAAAATTGTCAAATTTTGAATTTTTTCTATCTTCTCGCATAACTACATTGCTCATTTACTATTTTTTCAAATGAACTTTAATCTTCACAAGTAGTTCTTTGTACGAATAATAATGTAATATACATATCTAACATTGTTGTCGGTTTTCGGGTAATATTGTGTGAAATATAAGTATTATTAAAAACAACTAATTCTCAAAGGACTATAATTATTTCCTTTAAACAATATGTATGGATACTGTTAAATGCATTGAACATGTTAAAGACGCTCTTTTTGTATAGCTTTTTGCTGATTTACGAATTACAATCTAACATTGTTTTAAGGGAATCTCTTACTCATTAATATTTAGATTACAGGCACATTTTGCGCTTTATTACATTTGTGAGTACAAAGACTTTCAAACGATTTGCAATGAAGACTTTAGAAATTTCGATACCTTTCTGTAAAAATGTGCCGGACATTGGGCATTTTAAAATGTTTAAACATTTTTTCAAAAACGTGCCTAAAATATTTCAATAAAAATAGAGCCAGGTTTTATGGTTTATGACGTTCATAGAATCATACTTGAAAGCTACTATTATGGGTTCGAAAATTTAAGAAAAGTGAAAAATGGTACGTATTATTTGTTAAAACACTATTTCCTCAATGTACATACACATGACTGTAACGTCGTGACGTGCCCGCCCGACCCACAAGACGGGAGGCCGATGAGAGGGAACGGGTTGGCCATCTGGCGGTAGGCTGGAGGCCATCAAGCTTGAAGGGTGCGGGCAAGGATGTGTTGTCAGAACGTATATGTCAGAGCAGGGGGATGATATGTGTCGACAGTCCCGTCCGACAGCGGTGGCAAGTCCCAACTTGCAAAGGGCCCAAAATTCGTTAAGACAAAATGCACCAAAAAATTCTTGTAGGAAAATTCAATTGATCGCTGCACTATCACAGGGGAATTTACTTTACTGATAAAGTCTGAACCAACGGTCCGATTTTCGATCTGTAAACGGCATTTGACGTTTTTTTAAAATAGAATTTACGCTACGAAGTTCTTTTTCCAAAAATCTAGCAAAACCTCGAATTTAAAATTATTTAATTATTTATTTAATAGGTAATTATTACAGACAAATTAGCATACTTGATCCCATGTGGCTAGGCCGAAGGCCTTTAAGCCATTACAATACCTACATCCTTTCGCGTTCTAATCTTTCGAATTCTGGTATTCACCCCAAATGGTCTCTCCATCGCATCAAAGCCGCGGAAAAGAGACCACAAGGTACGGCTCAGGAAAAAAACCCTGAAGGGGGAAAACCTGCCGTCAGAAGCCGACTACATACTAATCTATCCGACGTTTATTTTAACTTTATTTTCTGGCGCGGGCGTCCCGCCGTCTCCTTCCAGTGCTTAGCCTCCTCAGCACCTAAAATCAAACAGCACCACAGAAGATCGTCCGCACCAGCGCCTCCGCCCTTATATTTTCGATCCCCCCTTCCCTTCACCCCCCTAATGTGCTTATTACTATGACAGTTTTATTTTATTTATTATATTTACCTGTTACTTACCAATTAACTACGACTTATGACTTATTTCTTAACTGTTTACTAACTTAACATAAAATTACTGGTTAACTTACATATTGTTAGCTTATTGACTTATTTATTTCTCTCCAGTTTAGGCCCCGCACAAGCTAACCGGTTCTGTTTTCCCACTCCCTAATTTCAGTTTCCCTAATGGTCCGAACCTTTCCTAAAAATGTTTTAATTCTTTCATAAATTTAGACCTTTTTTCACCTAAAATGTTTTGGGCGAGAGTTCCTGTTTAGAAAGTAGTGCGCTGGAAATTTCCCATTCCCATCCATTTTTTTCTCCATGATTCGGTTGCACAGCAAATTAAGAGGATGTAGATCCAGTCTGCCCTATCACCGCAAAGCACACAGATGCCATTACCACTTGCGTCCTTTAGCCTACGCTGCATCCATCCCCCAACCCTGAACCAAGCGTATCCCCCTCTTGCGTCCTTTCCGAGCGTTCTTTTCTCAGCTTTAACGTATCTAGGAAATCATTGATTTCGCCGAAGGATTCTGTAGTCTAATAACGCGAACCCTGTGGGTTACGGTATATAAAAACAATGGCAATATCTATATTATGCATTACTAGTTTAATACAAAGGAAATTGAGTTGGTCTTAATTTCATTAATGAACTGCATTAGTCCGAAAAACGTACGCAACACCACCTGGGTACTGACCCCTTTCTCCTCTGCGTTTTTTATTTTTGCATATGGCTATAAAACCAGACGCAGTTAACGTTTCACCCTCGTTCCACCATGTTTCAACAAGACCAATTACATCAAACGTATTAATGTAGCCATGGAAGTCTTGATTACCGAGCTTAGAGCCTAGACCTTTGATGTTCCAACACCCTATTCTTAAAACCTATTCTTGCCTATTTGGTGAAATGTTGGGCACCGACTCACCGCGAGCTTCCTGCTGCTGCACGTTGGCTGCCATCGCCCTCGTACGCTGACCTCGCTCCACGCTTTCGGCCGCGACCCGCCCGGCACTCGCCGAGTGCCGTGAGCTCCGCCGGGATCTCGAGCGCGATCGCCGGCGCGACCGTGACTGCGATTGCCTCCGCCTCGATTCCGTGGGGTCAGAGGTCGTCCGCGCCGCCCCCGAACGAGGCGCAGCTGTCGGTGCGCCCGCGGCCCCGACCACAGGCGCGCCCGGGGACGGCCGCGAGCAGGCGCCCGATTGCTCGGAAGGGGTTTCCGCCCTCCTGGGGTTCTGCCCCCTCGCGGAGTTCACGGGGCCTCGCCGCCCAGCCCCCTCCCAAGCCCGCGGACGGGCCGCCAGCTCGCCCAGGCCGAAGCTGCGCCCTACCACGACAAGCTTGTCGAAACAAATCGACGCCTTCCCCCCGCCGCTTTCGCCTCCTGCAAAAGCGGAATTAACGCCTTACGCGTTTGTCGCACTGCCCAGCTCAAGTCCTCTCGGACGCGCACCATGCTATTCTGGGAGAGATGCTCCCGGGCTGCACGCAGCAGCTCCTCCCGCTTCCGGAATAATGCGCGGCTGTCCCTCACGCCGCCGCCCGGTCCGGTGCGCGCGCTCGATGTCGTGAAGCTCCAGCCTGACACCTAGCTGCTCAGCTAAACCCAGAATACATCTTTCCCAATCCGCCCATGACTCGTTCCGTCGCTCTGGGATGCCATTAACAATGATATTGTTACGACGCGACTTGTTTTAAAGGTTATCCACCTTGGGCACCAGCCGCTCGTTGGCTGTCTGCAGCGACTGCACTTTCGCGTCTGCCGACGTCACCCTAGCCTGTAATATATCGATCTTATAAATTATCTCCTTATGATTCCTGTTCAAAATGTCGATGATCTCGGCGTTAGTGGGGGGGGGCGGGATTTAACTCCACCCCACCGATCGCCAGTAGCACCGCCATCAGAGCTGCGCCCAGCACGCTCGCAAGTAACCCGAGCCCCTGCGCTGCCTCCCGGGCGCCGCCACCGCGCGGCAGTTAGCCCCTCACCCAGCGGCCGATAGCCGCCCACCACTGTTCTGTCGAGACCATTCTGCAGCAGGTAGCAAACACGTCCGCTCGGCTCGGCGTCTGGAATGAGACTGACTTTGTAGTGTAAATTCTATTTTAAAAAAGTGTCAAATCCGTTTACATTCGAAAATCGGTCCATTGGTTCAGACGTAATCGGCAACGTAAATTTTACTTATTTTGGTGCATCCACGTGGTGGTAACAAATTGTACTAGTGTCGGGATATTTAGCGTTAATGTGGTGTCGCTAGCCGGGGACTTCATGGGAGGTTGGTCACGTGAGCCTTCGCGAGGAGGCTGGAGAGACAAGAGCCGGGTGCATTCGAGTTTGAACCGAATCGCTGTGCGAAAGGCACTTGTCATACGCCAGGAGTTAGTGCTAGCTTCGGCGGCGAGGTGTGGCTGTTCGGGCACGGGACGAGAGGCCAGGAACGGCGCTAAGGTTAGCCGCTGGGGTCTGTGTCAGGCTGGAGAGGAGATGCCTCAGGGATGTGCAGTGCTGGGAGTGCAGCGCTAGTTCCTCATGAGTGTAGTTATTGTATTGAAATACTTGTAAATAAATCTTCACAAATCAATTCCTTGTCTGTGCTTCATTCGCACCCGACGACGTAATGATAACGTAATGATACGTGCCGAAAATATTGTTCTATAATATGTTTTGATGCATTAATTTTGAGAAAAGTATTCATTTATGAATGTAAGTTTGGCAGAGCTTGATGATGGAGGTAATTTGTTTGAATAAGTGCTCAAAAAATCATATTAGTTTTAAAAAAATATTACTGTTACATGTATGTAACGTGTTTACAATGAGTCACTTTCGAGAAAATTTTGAAAGTGTCCCAAGAGATTCATGTGCAGTATCCATAATATTTAAGAAAAAATCTCTATCTTCAGTATTTTAGTAGTAGGAAGATGACGACAAAATTTAACTTTTTCAAATACTGAAAAATCAGTTTCTTCAATGAAAATGTGTATGGGCCGTTCTCTTAAGCGTCCTTTACTCTATATGAAGTCAAACTTTTTACAGACTGTAGATGCTAAACTTTCTCACCACTTACTGTTATGTAATAGTATTGTATCGAATAACATTCTTCCATTAAAAGAACTCAAATAATGAAACAAAAGCAATATGGAATATAGAAAAAATTCGACCAAAACAACTAAAAACCTTGTAGAGAATGTTGTTTTAAAAGATGACAGACATGTGTACGATATGGCAACAGTGGCTTGTCTCCTTAACCAAGATTTTTCGAAAATGGTTGTCGGTCTCACTTAGGGTCTTCAGTCACAAAATGAAACATCAGATGTTGCCCCACCGCCGAGCGGAACGGACGTGACCTAGCGTCCGAGTTGCTCGTGCAGTTATCAGTGCTGAGTCAAACCTTTCATGACTAGTGCGACGATAACGCGTTCTAGGGCGTAGTCAACGATCGTTTTGCCGCATTGGCGGCAAAACTACAATACAAACAAATTAGACGAATAATAGGCACCGTCACAGAGACAAAATCAGTGTGTTTATAGTGTAGTGACCATAACAGAACTAAAAAATTGTTAAAACCCACAGTAAAAAGTGCTAACAAAATTATACGATTAAGTGCTCAAAATGTTAACTGAAGAAGATTCACTAGGAGAACACATCAGCAGACCATCGAACTATTAAATAATGATGGAACTGTGGATGAATTAATACACAAGACAAACTAATTCACATTCTCACAGAAAACCAAATAGCAGATTTCAACAACAGTATCAACATCTCCTACATCAAAATCATATTCTCCAAGAACACTTAACAAATTAGAACACCAAAACAAATTCTTACAACAACAGCTTCTTCATTTCACGGACTGATTGCAAAACAAACCAGCGCAGAAGCAACGGCACAGTTCCTCAAATGATACGTTGGAACGCGCCCACAATCAACTGGAAACCTCCAATCTGCAGAAGCAGGCCTACAGAAAAATCAACAGGATTCTCACCCAGACAACAAGCGCACAACATCAAAACTCACCAAAAAAAGAGGGTCTCTTCAAAATAAGTAACTATAGTGACGCAAGCGATAGAATGCTGCATCAATTTGTGCAAGTAATGACATACCTCAATAAATAGATACTCATATTAGAATCAGTAGACGAATCAGAGGAAATGTAATATAACAATGAACCCCAAGTAGAAAAGGGTAAAAATTCCCCCGATTTGCCTCAGAAACGCAGGGAAAGA
The DNA here is from genome assembly GCA_017312745.1 of Gryllus bimaculatus. NCBI lineage: Eukaryota > Metazoa > Arthropoda > Insecta > Orthoptera > Gryllidae > Gryllus > Gryllus bimaculatus. The sequence continues at coordinate 3,600,184 of BOPP01000119.1, read as the reverse complement.
TAACTCTTCTAACAAGAAAGCCTAAAAGAAACTAATAGGAACGGCTTTTTACACTCAAAAAACCATAGGGAATTCAGTTAAAATATTTATGAAATAACGTTTCAGAATACCGAAAAGTCAGAAAATATTGTGAGAAAAAAGTGTTCCCTAACTATACATACTGTGTGCAAACTGAAAAAAACTTTCAGTAGAATAAAAAATGTACCCATAATATCACGAAGGGAAAGAAATTACAACGAATTAGAAAATCTAAACTACCCAATAAAAAAAAGTAACCAGAATTAACTAACAGAGAACACATTACCATCAAAAGTAGTAGCATTACACTAGTCAAGCTCCACAGAAGAAAGGAAATAGTTTTAAACTAGCAAATTACTTCACTTGTATTGTTAAAGGTAGAAATAAGAAGGAAACACAAGGCCCCCCTCAATGTAAAAAAATGCTTTACTTATGGACACACAAAAAAATTATTGCCAACGAATGCCACCAAATTGTGGGTACCTGTGCAGAACAACATGGACAAGACTGTAATTATTTACCATCCACAAACGCCACCACCCCCAATTTGTACTCTCTGTAAGACAAGATCATATGGCTAGCCTCTAATCAATGCAAGTACTTTCCAAAAAGAAAGAGAATCCATCAATCAAACCCAATTAAATACCAGTTCCAAGCTCCACAATCACATCGAACTATGGAAAACAAACTCACTCACAACATTCCCACAACAAAACAACATAAATCAAAATCCACTACATCCACAATTGGCCTATTAATAACAGGCAAAATACCAACTGCGCGCACCCACTTATGCACAAACGTTACACAAAAAACCATACAGACAAACTATCACACAATTATAATGCAGATGTTGACCAACAATAGTTAACCAAAATAACAGCGACATTAATTTCCCCAGATACAAAACATTGTATCAAATCAAATCGTCAAAAATATAATAAGAAATGGATAAACAGCCAACTTTTAAATCAATTAACACTTCTTAACATGGGATGCAACAGGTACTCACTTACCAAATGCAATAAAAAATACACTTACTTCAATTCCTTAAAAACACTCAAGTAACAATTGCATGATAAACAGAAAACACAAACTTGCACCAGGACAAACCTTTCGAAATCCCTGCGATATAACTTTACAGAAAGACAGCAGATTAGGACTCGAACATGGCAGCAGGAGGGAAGTGAGCCTCTCAAAACTAGACCACTCATTAATCTTCTATTCCAAAATCGAACAACCTACGAGCTAATAGCAGTAAAAATGAACCTTGAAAAAACGAATATGTTAAATATCATAAACAGCCGTAATAAACACCTTAAAAAACAATCAATATAACTACGTGTAAAGTTAGATCCTATACATAATACAGAACCTACAATTGTTTAATCTCGGGAGATCTAACAGTAAACATATCATTGGGGGGCGTCTATATAGTGGTAAAGTGAAATACACCTACTGGGCAGACAAGTTGCTAAAGAGCATCATCAAATTAAAACTTTTCAAATCAGTAGCCCCAACAAACCCTACTCATTTACCCAAAAAAACTGGTAAATGCTGAACCAGATATCCTTGACATTACCATTCTAAAAATCTAAACACACCCTCTATGCTCAGTGTTACCTGAATTAGACTCTGACCACTTGTCCTGTTATTCTCACCTCGATTTTGAACTATATTAAAACTGAGTTGTCATTTGGCTTAGACACAAAAAACATAGATTGGGAAATTTCAAAACAAACGTCGATAATTCTTTCCCACAAACGATTCATGAAAAAAACAAAGAAAGAAATTGTATTGCCTATAGATACCTTTCACTAAAATCATACAAAAAGCAGCAAAAGAAAGCAAATACTAAGTCAAAATTATAAACCAAATATACACACATAAAATACCTACGGCATTGAAAATATTAATTCAAAGAAACTAAATACGTAGGCAATGGCAGCTAATGTGAGAAGCCCAGACTTAAAAAAAATACTAAATAAACTAACACACCAAGTAAAACTAGTTTTAGACGAAGCACAGAATCCAACAATATAAAAATTACATTAAAAAAAATAAATCCTAAGACAGAACTTTTATGGCAGGTTACAAAACAAAATATTGAAAGAACCTAACAATCAATACCAGAACTAAAGAAATTAGATAAAACCAGCCACGAACAACAAAGGAAAAATGTGAAAATACTAGCAGAAACATTTCCAAGAAACATTTACTCTAAATCAACCAAACATTAACAATTTAAACCATTATCAATAACTGTGAAGTTAATAACAGTCCCGACACCCAGTAAATATATATACCAAATGAAAATACCAGAGGTCGATCAAACTGCTAACTAAGAAAAAATCAGCTTGGAATTGACCAAATACCAACAATAAATTTACAAATAACTAAATAGAAAGGCAATTTAGCTATACTTAACCTGGCAAATATTCAAATTCAATATTAAGAAAGGGTACTATCCCTAAAAAATGAAACACTCTATAGGTAAACCCAATTCCAAACCAAGCAAAAAACCCAACAACTACTAGAAAACCTATAAGCCTATAGCCTAATCCTATTGTAGACCAAAAGTAATGGAAACTAAAAATTTTTAAAAAAAAAGAACGCTCTGAAATATAATTTAATGGAATACAATACATACCACCTTTCAATTTGGATTCAAGAAAAGCCACTCGACAACACTCAACTTTTTAAAAGAATAACAGAATTAATAATATAAAAAACTTCGAACAAAAAAGCACACACTGGCAGTAATGTTTTAGATGTTAACCAAGCATTCGACAGAGTCTTGGCACGAAGGTTTAATATTTAAATTACAAGAATCCGGATTAACCCCATTTACTTGGTTAAAAATAATAAAAAGTTCCTAAAAGAAAGGAGTTTTTTCAGTTAAAGAATAAATGTCAACCCTATCTAACACAAAAAGAAATCACAGCTGGAAGTACCACACAGGCAGCCCATTATCTGCAACATATGTTCAATATATATTCACAGCCAGATTTCCCAACTACTCAAAACACAACAATAGCATTATTTGCTGATGAAGTGGCAAATAACTAATTCTAACAAGTGTCTAAAAAACAGCCACAAAAAATCTACAAAAGGAACTGAAACAAAGGTAACACAATTGGCAGACAAATGGAGAATAAAATAACCCAAATAAATGTTCTAGCAAAAATATTCACGCACTAATGCCAGATAAACACTACTCCTGAACCCCTAAAACTACTTAACAAACTCTGGATTGGTTACCACAAAAAGAAACCTATAAATATTTGGGGAATATTAATGGACACCAGACTAACATGGACAAACCATATAAATGAACAAAATCACACCCAAGCAAATAGAAAGACCTTCGATAATTGTACCCATTAATTAACAGAAAAATGTTTCTCAAAAACAGAATGTAACACTGTCCTGACAGAGCAATAATTCTCCCCATTATAATGTATGCCCATGCCCAATATGGTACAACAACATCGGCGACTAATATCAAGAAAATACAAACATTTCAAAATAAGATTCTAACGTATAGCTGTAAATGCCCCCTGTTCATATTAAGAAATCAACGCAATTAACACTCAGAATTAAAAAAGAAACTAATTCATCACATTCTTCTCAAACGCAACACATTTTCCTTTTTCAATCTTTGCATAATATACCAAAAACTGACCACTTACAACCTTGTTCAATCATGCAACAACATCCCGAATTCAAAAAACAGATTTCCATATGATAAATTCTAATACAATTTGCTGACCCCCCTTTACCTTTTCAGAATTAGAATAAAAATGTAAAGATAATCAACAAAACTTACTTGTAAAACATCAAACAAATAATGAGGAACCTGTTAGGGCTTCCTTATTTCTATTTATCAAAAGAATATTGTATTTTTTATGAATGTGATACTTTGTTTAAATGGTTGACTGAAAGGTATTCTGCGGTCTTATTTATTTGTATACCTGTATTTTTAAGTTTGTTTATTGTAAATGAAAACAATCCCTGTAAAGCAGTTATGCTGGTCTGTGAAATAAATAAATTAAATAAACAAAAAAAAAAAAAAAAAAAAAAGATGTTGCCCCAAATTTGAGGCACGATGTTCGTTTTCAAAACCTCTGCCTATGAAATTCTCAAAATAATCGGTAGATTAAAAAATAAAATTTGGCCGATTTAGATGAATTTTCGAATTGTTTGTTAAAGAATTGTGCGCCCGCCACTATACACCCATTAACTCACATATTTAATGCTTTCTTACGCAACAATCATGTCTTTTCCAGAGATTTTCGAGACAGCGAAGATTAAGCCGCTCTTCCACAAAACAAATAAAATTCAAAAATATTGTACAATTCCTTTTTTGTCCTGTTTTTCAAAATGATTAAAGATACTTTTTTGCGTACGAATGGAAACCTTTCTCAGTAATCATGACGTGGATTCCATGGATTTCGTAAGTCAAAATCTACGGAATCAGCCATATTTTTTCTTAAATATGTAGCCTCATCCTTGGACCAAAACGATGCACCTATTGGAATATTGTTAGACCTTTCAAAATCTTTTGACGTTATTCATCATAAAATTTTCAAAATTATATTCAAATTCGAGCTCAGAGAATAGAAATATCTTACTTTAATAACGGAACATTATGTACACACCTTTTTGATTCATTGCCAATTGCACGTGGAGTTCCGCCGGGATCGATTTAAGGTCCTATTCTTTTCCTACTGTACGTACACAATATGCCCTCAATGATTCGAAAAAGGTGAACAAATCTCTTTTCGGCTGATACGTATATTCTTTGCATCAAAAGTTTTAAATTAGTTTTGTAGCAACAAAATAACAGCAAATAAATGGTTTCAATGCTGTTTTCACTTCAAATGAACATTTCTGTACTTCATTAAAAATGAACTGTGTGCCATTGACTAACATTAGTTAACATTAGTCTTTGAATTCAGTCAAACTTTACAAGCAACATCCATTTAAATGAATTTAACACTAAATTAAGTTCATTATGCTACTCTTTTAGAGTTTATTTTAGATTTTTAGATTTATTTAGTCAAAAACAGTATAAACTGAATGTGACGTATGGGGGAGAAGATAATCTGCCCACATTTTCTTGAGTTTCAGAATCTCTACCCATCATTTTAACTATAAATAGTTGAAAGGTGGATAAAGTTAAAAATAAGTAAATAAATAATTTAATAAGTAAATAAATTAATTAAATTTTAAAAAGCGGGAGATATGCGACATTTGAAAAACAAGACATTTTCGTTTCCGAGTTATAGAAAACTTATTTACAACGGTCGAACAAAGTAGTAACTCTCACTTACCTTTACGCCTACCACTACAAGCAGACAGAGAGTTCAACAATACATGTGCATAGTGAAGAAACATTTACGTTAAAAAGCAAAACAAGGGGCCATCTCAGCATTTGCTCAATGTATCAGGGAAACTGGACAAAAACCAGATAGAGATAGGGATCATTGACCCGGTTCTTTCAGGTTCAGTCAGCCTTCATACAATTTACTGTGTATATTTCGTGAATGTTCATTCCAGTCTGAGATATGCCACAGTTTTCTGGGGAAATACATCTTATTTCTCCCAGACTTCAAGATTCCATAAACCAATTGTACGAATAATAAACTACTGCCACGAACGTGATTCTTGTAAGCTTTCTTTATTAATCTTGGTATTTTACTATTAACTTGTCTCTTGACTTACAAGTCAGTGGTTATAGTCAAAAAAGACTTTCTTCAGAGTGGAAATATATTTTTAGGAAACGTCGTTGCCTATAACTAGCAAAAAAGGAAAAATATTATTTTTAACAATGATATTGAATGCATTATTTATCATTTGGACTGTATAATTCTAAACAACCTGTAACAAGTATTGTGCCGCAGGTTCTGTGTTAAAGACCTCCATCTCGTACACATTTTTCGTCCAGTTTCCCTGATCCTTAGAGCAAATGCTGACATGACCTCATGCTTTTGTTCTGGACATAACTTAATTATCTGTGCGCGAATTCCAGAATTCAGTGGGATATATAATTATTCAAATTAGCGTCCTCCTGTTGTCGCATCAGGATGTATTATTCCTTCTCGAAGGACATGATGAAGGTAAAGAGCCCAAAGTTATAGGTGATTTACCCTTAAAAATAGATTTTATTATCGAAGCGAATACTTTGTTAACAATCTTTGCAAATTTCTTTCTGTATTCGAAATTTAATTAGTATATGCTAAGGGTAGGACTCATAGAATTATAATAACGTGTACAGAATTCACTACTGCGAGAAGCACGTCAAGCACAGGTTTAACGTTTTTCATGTAAACCAAATAAAAAATAGTTATATAGACACCATATCAATTAGCAAAATGAGGTTTATCACGAGTTATTTTACTTATGCCATTATGCCTTTTATTTTTGTATTTTGTAGTATATTAACTTTAATAAATCGAATTCATAAAACTGTTGTGTTTGTTGTGTTGGTATTTGAGCAGACACAAAGTATTTAAAAGGTCCTCGCGGGCATTAAGAATCAGAAAGGTCCCCAACGGTATTAACAATACCGTTACGTGTTTCGTTTCATGCGCATAAACACACATCAATGAACTAGTAAAACACAAAATTATTTTTTGCCATCTCCAAGATATTCTAAGTCCATTCTTAAATATTTTATTTTCTTTAAAATGAAAAACGAATTACGCGTTACTCCTTATCTGAACATTTAATGCTAAATGCTCTATACGTTTTCACACCTAAGAAAATTTCTCTAAATTCTCATTACTAATCGTACAACAAACGTTTCCTTTCTATCTCAATTCAGTATTCAACAAGTGAATGGGTTGGGGCACGGGTACTAGAACTTAAGAAATTGTTCACAAAATATATTTCACCCTGTGGTAGATCACACTTAGTGTAGAAACACACAGGGCGCGGCGCGGCAGATTCTGTAACGAACACACGGCGCGATGCGACGCGAACTGGCGGGAATATTTCAAAAACGGCGCTGTCGAAAGAACGACTTTCATTGCTATACAAACACATTTATATAAAATGCTAAATATTAAGTCGGAAGCAAAGAGAGTGGGTTAATGCAATTTGTTCAGGGAGGCAGAAGCATGGGGAATATCACCATTTATTTCCCATACCTCGCGAAAATGAAAATATTTTCTAGCAGTACCCTATAATGTCGCCGGCTACTATCCAGTACATTCGGCCAGATTTGGAAAAGCAAATAAACAAGTGACCCAGAGAAAGGCTGGTTATGACCATCATGTTTATTTACTTTCCTTACCAAACTCTAGAGTCTGATCAGCACTATTCATCACCTCTCATCTCACGCTAATATTATTATGTCACCCCCATCCTCATATTATTCTATATCCCTGACTTCCCGGTTTTCCTGTGGATTTTTTAAACTTTTTCCTGATAAGATTTATAATTTTTTTCACATCCAAGAAAATATTAAATCCAGCATGATAGTAATTGCTCATCTATCTGATTTCACCATGAGAAAGTAAAAAATTAGAATATTTTCTCAACAAATAAAAATTGATAAAATGTATGTTATACTTATTAATAAGTGCTACTAGGGAATGTCTAGTTTTATAAGTCTCTGAAAATATATCCTAAATTCTATTGATTCTTCTAAAAAGTTCCTGATTTTCCCTTTTTTCCAGAAAGATGCCACCATCAATATTTACCTTCTACTTTTGTTCTTAGAAGGTAATAATATTAGCAATAGGCTAGAAGTTAAGTACTTAGCAATGCTTAACAGTAAATATAAAAGTGCAAACATGATTGATTTCATTATTGTATCAGTTACAGTAAGGCATTATATTACACATATTAAATGGAGGCTCAAACACTATGCCAATGGTTGATTTTAGATTTTTAGTTCTTTACCCTTAGTGATCTGTTTCGTAGTATTAAATACATTTGTTTAAAGTACCACAGTGTTTCATATAATATAGTGTTGTAAGAATACTCCTTTCATATCTTAAAACTTGCTCCATTGTTTTCTTTAAACATGTGAGCTCGAGCATAGAAAAGCATGCTAATAAATATGGCTTCGTTTTCATTAAAATCTCCGCATTTTTGAAAATTGCAATTCTTCCCAATGATTAGATATGTAAGTAAATGGGCATTGTATTGTGTTCCAAGCAGTTTAATGAAAATACTTTTGCACATATTATTCTAAATATGAGTATTTGCAAATTACAATGAAATATCCTCAATATAAATAACATTAGAAAGTCTGTGCTACGTTGCAGCACTACTAGTTAGAAAAGTGAGAAAATGGAAAATGGACAAAGAAAAAATAAACCACAAATAAATTGGAGGACAATCATTCTTCCCTCTCAACTAAGGGGATTCCACTGAGGTAATTTCATACATTGCACTACAAGCCAAACATTATATTTTATTATTTAGTATAAGTCAATGGTTGAACACATTTACAAACATGCTGCCTCAATATTCTATCAATACACAACACAACGTCAAGAAACTCCTCCAAATATTAGATTATTTTTCTATTTGGCCAAACACTTAAAAACATTTACAAAATATGAGATTCAATCGAAGTGAAAGAACCTTCGGAACACATACCAGAAAGGGCCGAATAAAGTGAATAAAAAACCCTTTGGCAATACTAATATCAACAGTTGACCCAACGCGTCTCCAAGCCCCCGGAGGGACATTGAGCGCTTTGCTGTTAACTAAAGACTTCAACATGACCAGTTTTTGATATGAAATCTTTAAAAAAAGAAATGACCCCCAGCCAAATGTCTTCCATCATGTCAAAAATTGATGTCTATCAAGTCATTGATGAAAAAACAAATAATATTAGAAAAAATTGAATAATATGAAATTAATTTATTATTATTATTATCGTTATCATCAAGATCCTAATATTTAACTTAATTTTAACTTAGCAAAAGTGAATATCATTAGTATTTCTTTCTAAAAAATTAAAAAGAAGATCAGGACTTGCAGTAGTCTCTTGCAACTTTTAAACATTTAAAACGCCAGTTTTACAACATAAAAGTATAATTTTTCTGTACAATGAGTTATTCAATCTCCAAATGAAAGTTTTAGATAAAATCAGGAAATAACTACATACCCTTAAATCGGAGTAAGTCCTCCCATTCTTGTGCAAAAGTATTGCTGATACTTCTTCTCCCTCATCTATATTTAGATTGAACAAAGTTTGAGATTCAATTTATCTCTTCTTTTAAAAAAATACAGTATATAAAAAATGACCATCTAGTGATATTCAGTGACCTCCAGAATCACCAGAAGTGTCGTTCACTTATTTAATTCTTTTCGATGTGTATCCTGAAGGTTCTTCAACTTGGATCAAACCACATCTTCTAAAACTAGAAGAAGATATTCACGAAGCAATAGTTGATGGTTATTAAGCGGACTATTTAATTTTGAGACTAGATGTTGATTTAACATAATTACAATTTTGTTATTTGTATTACCTCGCGAATAAAGTATTTACTAAAAAGTAACTGAAAATATTCCAGTTCCTATATAATCACATAATTCTGACGTTTTGTCAATTGTCATTGTCAACCTATTCAGAGGTAAACGTTTTCACCTCTTTATTCGTTTGTAATGGTGTGAATGTGGACTGCAAATGTAAATAGAAACTTGATGTAATAACTTACTTACTCAGTAAGTTCTATATGAAATATATACCAGAAAAATGTTTTAATGTACATTAAATAAATAATAATAAATAATATTTTCCTTAATCCATAAATTTTTTTGGAACCAAATAGTCTTCCATATTGTGAAATGTTGCAAAGAGTAACAGCCAGGAATAAAATTATAGTTTTTTACAAGAATTATGTCAATGTGACGACGTTTATGACACTATTTGTGTTCATGCACTAATTTTTATTTTTAATTATTTATTATTGTGTACGTACCATTAAAATGTAAAAATGTTTGGAGAGTTTTGTACCACGATGTTTGTCAAAATTAATTTAATTAAAGGTCTTACAGAAAAAAAGCATAAGCATTCGTTTCTGACAGATTCATGTTGGAAGGTTAGTGAAACTGACAGAATTTCATAAAACATTAGGTTATGTAGCTTTGATTAGAGCAGCAATAAACTGACGAAATGCAGGCTAATATAAAAATAAAGAAGTATGAAAATGTAGATAATATATACCTAAATAATTATTTTATTTATTATATAAATACGATATTACGTATTACATACAAAGTAATAAGTAAAAAGTATTACACATGTAAAGAAAGTGTTAGGTTAAGAAATATACGGGCTACAAGTAAAAAAAGTCTACTTATTTGAAACATATATAGCCTGGGCGAATTCTTCCCCCATTTTTGAAATGACATATCTGATGAGGTAGTTTCAATGTCTGCTTTACCACATTGGCGACATCCTCCAAGTTCACCGACGCTCACACGCTGGCGGGTTCAGATCGCGGGCAGTTCACGCGAAAAAATCACACATGTTTGTTGCAGATGGCGTCGCGCTTGGTGTGCGCTTGGTGTGTGCTCGTGCCACTCTATATATACTTCTGGATAGGCCTTAGCCTATCGAAAAGTGACGCCTATTTCAGCGCCAAGGCGGCCATAATGCTGAGGTCTAAACCTAATTTCCAATATGGCGGCATCTGTGATCTGACAAGTTTGTCATTACAAATGTAGTCTGTGATATTTGTAAATATTGTAAGAAAAAGGAAAAAATATGTAAATAGTTTTTTAAAATGGTTGCGAAGTGGGCCTACTGCGGTAATACGTATGATAAAAACAGCAACTTGACATTTCACAAGAAGGTTAATACTTCCAATGAATTTCGCATTTACTTCTATTATATTTTCTTAGTTGAATAATATTTATTATACTATTGTTCTGATTATTTTGCAATTGTTTACGAGGGTTGCCTTTTATATTTCAGAATTAGAGAACAAAATCAAATATTAATCATAGGTCTCATTAATGCCTAAGATTGTCTCAATTGCACGATAGTTCACATGACGATCTTGCAAGATTAGTTCACGCACAGCATCAATGGTTTTCGGAACAAAAACTGATTTTGGACGACCTTCGCGAAATTCGTCTTGGAGTGAACTACGACCACGATTGAATTCACCATACCATCGATAAACACTGGTCCTTGATGGAGCTTCATCGCCAAAAATTGAATTAAGTTCATCCATGCACTGTTGCTTAGTTAATCCACGTCGAAAGTTGTAAAAAATAATCGTACGAAAGTGATCACGATTTAATTCCATTTTAGGGCCAAGATGAATCTTTTAAGTTATTCTAAACAACACAAATAGCGCTCTTATGTCAAAACGTTCTGAGTACGTATAACCGCAGAACATCCAACTTTACGATAGAGCTGTCAGTTGCCACATTGCAACACCAGGATTGCCTAAGAATATTGCCTAAGAAACATTGCCTAAGAATATAATTTTAGGTTATGTATATAATTTTATCAAAACATTTTGTAAACTCTCTATTATTTCAATTATTTTAAAATCGATGGTGTTACAAATATAACCTGTTTTTATAACCAGTAATTTTTATATTTATACAAATAATTTTTATTTTTTTTAATAATAATTAATTTTAATAATAATAAGGAATTTTAATAATTTCATTTTATTTGTGATAGTTTTCTATGCTCAAATTCTACTCACAATTATATTAGAATAATGTCAATGAATAATAAACAATAAATTGCATTTGTTATGCTTGTGTCAAAGCAATTTCTATAAAGTTGCTATAAAGCTCAATATTTTAAGAATGTTTAATTATACTATTTTGATTTTTATTTTCACCCAAATTTTATTCTTACAATTGTTTAGATTTCTAAATATTACGTTTAATATGTATATATAATATTGAAGGGGAGAAAATATTACACAAATTAAATATTATTTCTGAAAACTAAAATTGTTGTTAATTTTCAAAAAGCAAAATGTACCACTGCATGCTTTCAGAAAAAATGACAACATTATTAGTAAAAAATTGTATGCATTTTAAATTTTGATATACAAAATCAATATTTCCTTTCCAAAACATTTATTTATTTATCTATATTCATACATTCATTTGAAAATATTCATTAAAAAGCACAGACAACATTTGTGTCATATTTATGAATGCGTAGACATAAATGTTAAAACTAAGTTGACGCCATATTGGAAATTAGGTTTAGACTTCAGCATCATGGCCGCCGCGGCGCTGAAATAGGCTTTACTTTTCAATAGGCTAATACCTATCCAGAAGTATATATAGAGATCAGTGGCTCGTGCGCATAGCCATACATGAAATTGTTCTTGTTATGTCGAGTCGCGTCGTGCCCTATGTGTTTCTACTCCAAGTTTTTGACGTTAAATAAAGAGTATAAATAAATAAAATGAAGCCTCATCAAGTGTTCAAGCAAGCAAGCTGCTTTTTATTAGAAAAGAAGATATGCCAGGTCTAAAGTATGATATCGTTTAAGTTGTCTGATGGTGTCACTATTGTCTAGTAAGTTAATAGCAAGACTATTAAGATGGTTATGTAGTCGTTGTAAGTATTTTGCGCTGGTCTTGTTAATTTCTTCTTTTATTGTTGTCATTTGTAAGTCTTGGTGTATTGTGGCGTTCATTACGTACCAAGGAGCTTTATAAATTGTCTTAAGATTTTATATTGGAAACAATATTTCAATATTTAAATTTTGAGCTGCTTCCTTAAGTTGTATTCCATCTGTCCAGACAGGTTTTAGTAATGCTTTTATACAGAAGAATTTTGTTTGCGATACTTAAGGATGAGTTTTTTTCCTAATAGGCAGTTTAATCTGATAATTTTGAGATCTAATTCTTTTCTTTTATTCTTTATATGTTTCCCATGTAAGTCTTCTGTCCAGTGTCATTCAAAGATATTTTGCTGAGTCGTTTTGAGGAATAGGTTGTGATCCGATTTTTACAGGAGGGCATGTTTCTTGCTTTAGAGTGAAGGTAACTTGGGCAGACTTCTTGTCATTTTTCTTGAGGCGCCAGCGTTTCTGCCACTTGTGAATGGATTGGAGATATTCTTGTACGAGACACGATGCTTCTGCTGGATCTTTGTGTCGAGCTAAGATGGCTGTGTCATCCGCGTAGGTTGCTGTCAATGCGTTTTCTGATGTTAGAATGTCAGCAGTGTATAATGAGTAAAGGAAAGGTGCAAGCACACTTCCTTGAGGCACCCCCGAATTTATAGAGATAAGTTCTGAAGTTACACCGTTAAATTTTATTTGAAAATATCTCTCCGTGAGGTAAGATTTTAGTAAGAGATAGTAAGGATAAGGTAAATTTTGCTTAATTTTATACAATAAACCTGGGTGACAGACCTTATCAAAAGCCTGGCTTATGTCGAGTAACACAGTAGAGCAATATTCTTTATTTTCTAGCGATTCACTAATTTCGTTTACTATTCGATGGATTTGTTCTATAGCCGAATGGCTTTGTCTGAACCCAAATTGACGATGGGTATTATTTCTTTTTTTTGTAGAAGTGAATTCAAACGTGACAGAAGTAGTTTCTCAAAAACTTTGGATAGTGTTGGTACAAGACTAATAGGTCTGTATGATACTACTTCATGCATTGGTTTGCCCGGTTTAGGAATGACTATTACTTGGGCTATTTTCCATTGCTCGGGGAAGTGTCCTAATCTTAGAATGGCATTGAAAATGGAAGTAATTAAAGCTATCAATTTTCTTGATAGATGGCGTAGAATTGTTATAGAAATCATATCGTATCCGGAAGCTTTTCTTGTTGATAAAATTTTCAATTTCAAAAAATTCAATTTCTCGAGCACTTACGAGCTTGATTTGGGGAGCTAGTCGCAACGGCGAATCTAAGAAGTTGTAAATTTCTTCTTCTTCTGCTGCAGATATTTGTAGAGGAAATGGTTGAAAGACGTTAGAGAAATGGGAGGCAAACATTCAGTTTTCTCTTCGTCGCTTTTAGCCCATGTACCATCAGTTTTTCTGATCGGAGGAATAGGTTGTATCGGTCTCATCAAGCATTTTCCAAAAGTTTTCCAAAGAGAGTACTCTGATTTTGAATTTGGAATCAATCTTATAAGTTTATCTTGTAGAGCGTTGTTTCGGTGTTCTCGAAGTAATCTTGTGAGGTTATGTGAAGCAGAATTTAGTCTTCTTTTAGTTGCTGGATTTTTAGTGATTTGTCATTGTTTTTTTTAATTTGCGTTTTGCTATCACCTTTTTCCTTAATAATTGTGAGATATTTGTTTTTTGTATTGCTTAATTTCTGGTGTAGAACACCATGCAGCTTGATGAAGTTGTCTTGTTACGTATTCTATTGCTTCATTTATATCGAGAGCACTTTTCAATTGTTATATTAGCGGTGCTGTTATTAATTAGCCATTCCGAGAAGTATTTCCAATCTTTTTTATTGTTATGAATTAATCTTTGCTTGTTGTCTTAAATAATGAATGAGCTGATGATTAGTAGAACTGATGAATGATCAGATGATAGATCTTGTGACCAGTTGGTGCGAATTTAACTTGGGTTTACTCCTTAAGAAATCTAAAACATTAGGAATTTTGTTATTGTCAGACGGCCAATAAGTGGGTTGTCCAGAAGAGTAAGTAGATAATCTTTCGTTTATTTTAGATTCATAGAGAGATTTCCCTTTTGGAGTTGTTAGTCTGGACCCCAACAATGGATGCTTAGAATTGTAGTCACCGACATAAATAAATCTTGTAAAGTGTTTTGAAGAAACTTGTGAACAGTGAATTCTGAATTTTATGTTTTTTAAGGGCAGAATATAGCTGCAAAATTCAATGTTCCAAATGCATTTTCCCGAACAGTTATAGCTGTTCCTCCATGTGCCGTACCATCTGGATAATTTGTATGATATATGGTGTATCCTTGTAGCGAGAAAAAACTCTTATTACTGAAATGTGCATTATGTCTGTATTTGTTAACTGAAGAAAATACTTAAGGCTAAATGTCCCGACACTAGTACAATTTGTGGCCACCACGTGGCAGCACCAAAATAAGTAAAATTTACTTTACCGATAACGTCTGAACCAATGGTCCGATTTTCGATCTCTAAACGGCATTTGACGCCTTTTAAAATATAATTTACGCTACGAATCTCTTTTTCCAAAAATCTAGCAAAATCTCGAATTTGAAATTAGTTCTCTAACTTCTGAGAAAAAAAATAAAAATGTGGTCTTATAGCGCAATGGTGACATGCTTCCTGAATCCAACGCCGTGACAATCATGCAAATCGGACGAATAGGAGCGTCGTAAAGTGAAATTTACGAAAACACCTCGCCTCCCTTCCCCTTCTTCGCCGTTGCTAACTGTAAATTTGTTACGCAATATGAACTCGTACAACAACTCCGCCATAATTGTTTGATATCAATGTTCAACAAAGAGAAGAACTCAAAGCAATTTCACATTTCATTATCCTATCTTCAGAAGGGGACGTGACTGAATGAAGTAGGGTAATAAATTTCAGGATGTCAGAAATTTCTGTATCAAAATATCTTCCGTGAGGAGATAGAGCAAGTGCTTAGAATTTTAATGATAAACGAGTGGTGATTGTACACCAAGACATTTATTTAGATCTTCTCTGTTCGCTCCGAGATGCCGCGCCATACACAGCTCTCTCCCCTGGAATGTGCCCAGACTGAGTGTGAATGTGTGTATATTGAAACTAGTGCCGCACAACAATCTCTTTGTAAGTAGTATTATAAATAGAGCTCCGATATGTAGGCCCTAACAAGTCCACATAGGCAGGTAAATAGGCATTTAAAAACTGAAAAATAGGCAGGTAAATAAGCATTATCGTTGAAAATAGGCAGGCAAAGAGGAACTAATATCTTAAAAACCGACAAAGAAATAGGCATTTACTTAATAATACACTCAAAAACCTTGAATATTCAATTTTAGACGTAATACGTACATTAAAGATGGACGCCATTATCTAAAAACAAATCGGATTTCTTCGATTGCAAACACATACTATTGGGGAGATAGATAATATTTTCTGAGAGTCGGCTCGTGTGGAAAATTAAATTTTGTTTATTTTGTCAGAACATAAATGCACTTCGAGTCGAGTTTTGTTTCATTTCAAGTTTGTTGTTTTATTTTCAAGTTTTAAATTAGGAAAGTTCGCGGTAACAAGCGCACGGCACAAGTCAGTTTTTCTAGTCTTCATCTTGTGACAACACTTGCTGAAGTAAGGGTTGAATAGGTTTTCTCATTTGTTCCGCATTTTTTTTGCATTAATTGCAGTGTTATATGTTGGAAGATAAATTTTCCGGTACAGTTTACCTTTTATTCACAACACTGATGAAACCCTGACATTTCCGTCCGTAGTATAACCTTCTCCGGATGATCGAAAAGATGAGAGCAATTTTCTGTTCTCTTGAGGGCCCTTTTTTTTATAAACATTTTCAGTTTTTACAAGATTTAGTTCACACTCACCGATTGTATTGTCGGTTTAATACAACCGTAATGCCAATACCTTTATTCTAAAAACCACATTTTGGGGGAAGGAATCCTTTGAAGGGAGACCTCAGGAGAGTTACATTATAGAAAACTTTGTAAGGAAGGTGTAGAAGGGAAATCTATTTTTAATACGGGTAACGTGAGTGGGATTTCTGACTAACAGGAGGGGAGATATTCTCGTGATTTGAAGAAAGCTATGATAAAACCTTGTGCGTGATGTAATTTTCTATAATTTTGACTTGGAATTCAATGTGTAGCTATTGGTTGCAAATGAACTATGATGCATTTATAAAAGTACGGTCGCCATAACGGCGAAATGGATAAGTTTATTCTGCACGATGTCAAATTCACATACAAGCGGTGGCCCTGTTCGCCGCGTCTCCATCGAGAACACAGGTCGTAGAGCTCTATCTGAGGACGTCCTGATACATTTTACGGGGTTCTTACTGGTTCGATACTAAATTCTCAAAAATTATTTCTCAAAAATTTATTTTAAAATACAAAATAATAAGAACAAAAATATAAAAAATGCTGAAAAATCAAAATAGGCACTAATAGGCTCTTAACACTTGAATAGACAATTATCTTATTATTATAGGCCTTTATACAGTTCTTGTCTGAAAGTCGTAACGAGCGGACGTGAAAGTCGTGACGAGCGGAGTCTCTCTTACAGGTAAAGAGATAATGGGTTGCGACCTGCAGGCGTACCGGGCTCGCTTCGGCGGCTGGGCCGCCCGCGTGGCGTGCGTGCTGAGAAGGGGTAGCGTTCCTGCTCCTTTTCTGGACGCCTTTGCGTTGCTTATTATAGCAGCACTATTAATTATTGGTGGCGTCGAAATGAATCCTGGCCCGGTGTCCACGCGACGCGGCGCACCAGTAGACGTTTCGTGGAGGTGCGTCGAGTGTTGTAACGGCGTAGGTGGTCTGCGCGATGAACTGGCGCGTCTTCGACAGGAGTTCCTGAAGGTAACGGCGAAGCTGGCTGCAACTCAAAAGGAGCTGCAAAATCTGAGGGTAGCCACAAGAGTGTCTGAGGTGGAGAGGGCAGCAGAGTCCGCAACGGAGACAGTGACGCAGCTGGCCACAGCAGACCGGCGAACGGAGGTCACGGCGCCGGCCCCGGCAGCCGCGCCGGCCCCGGCCCCGACGGTTTCTACGGCGACGACGGCAACAAAATCATATGCATCGGCTGTGAGGGGCCTAGCGGCAATGAAACTTAGAGAAGAGACAAATCGCAAGAAGTGTGTGGTGTTCGGTGACTCGGTAGTGCGACACGTGGGTCACGAAAACCTACAGGTCAAGTGCTTCCCAGGAATCCGCGTTGAGCAACTGAAAGCGCAGATCGAAGCCAGCGAGGTGGAAGCCCCGGAAACTGTTATCATTCACGGAGGCTCAAATAATTTACGGGGATGTCGCTCGTTTGACCACCTCACGGGCGAGATCTATGATCTTGGGGTAGCAGCGAAAAAGCGCTTTCCATCCGCCCGCATAGTGCGTAGTGGTGTAATTCGCGGCCGGGATGTTTGGTCCCGTAAAGTCGCTAGGGTGAATCGCGACATGGACTATGTGGCAAAAGCGCTCGGGTTCATCTTTGTGGATCCGAACGGGTGGATCTCGGAGAGCGCCCTAGGCCGGGACGGCGTCCATCTCAACCGGAGGGGCGTCGCGGCGCTCAGTGGCCTCTACATAATAGAGTGTCTGAGTTCTGCGCGCGCCCTGTCACCCGTTGACGCTGTGAATGCCCGCCGATCTTACACGCTACGGTCGAATCGCGGGCTGTGGCGATAGGAGCGGAAGCTGAGAGTCTCGCACTGGTGACGGAAGCTTCAGCGGAGAAGTGTGTGACGGCGGAGACGGTGGCGGCGACGGCGGCGACCGAATATATTCAGGTGAGGAATGGCTTTCTAAGATTGTTGCAGGTAAACTGTCGAGTTAGAGTTAATAAAACCATTGAGTTTTGGAACCTAGTTGATTCGTGCGATGCCGATATAGTGATAGGGACAAAATCGTGGTTATCAGATGACGTAGCTAATTCTGAAATCTTATCAACTTTGTCGTTCCCAGAGCCCGGCAATACGAGTATTCAGCCGGAAATTTACCACTTTTCCCGCAGCGTTTACGTTTGTTTGTTTGTTTGTTTTACGTTTGTTTGAGTTTTGTTCATTAGTATCTTTAAGATCAAAAACATAAGTTGATAGGGGCTCTCAAGCTTTGTTACACAGTCGAACTGTTGACTGAGTATTTTAAATTAATTCATTCATTCAGTATTTCCCTTTCACTTAATATTTCGGGAATGCCTTTGCATACTACTGAGAAAGGTTTGCTATATGGATCGCGGTAGAAGTACAGAGTTAATTTTTTAGTATGTTTTGTTTACTGTGTTTGTGATATATGTTCCAGGTTTCCAGGTTTATTTTGTGTCCATTGTGAATCCCAGAAACTTAACTGGCGTTTTGTTTGGTAGCCTTGGTATGGGTGTGTTTTGGATAAGTAAAGGGGGAGTAAGTTTTTCTTACGAGGGATGAAAATCGTTGCTTGAGATTTTGAAGCGTTGATTTTAATTCTCCTCTTTTTAAGTCCATTTTGAAAGTTAAAGTAAGTCATTTTGTAACTGATCAAGTGCACATAAGTTATCGGCTTAGGATGTAAATATTATCGTGTCATCAGCAAACAAAGCTATTTCTGAGGATTCTGGTTGAGAAATATCTGATAAATAGACATTGAAGAGGAGAGGTGAGAGACAGGGTCCTTGTGGGACCCCTGCGTCTATTGTCCGTTGTTTTAAAAGTGCATTGTTTATTTTAACTTCAAAGTGTCTGTTAGTCTGAAAGCTATGAATAATGTTAAATAGATATTGTGGTTCCCAGTTGTTGTAACTTGTACATAAGATGCCAAATGCCAGTATGCCAAACAATGTCGAAAGCCTTTTCTATATCCAATAAAATTGCTAGTCTGTTTGCTAGTCGTGCTAGTCGTTGCTAGTCGTTGGTGAAATGCTGTGGCTATATATTCGGTAAGGTGAAGTTCCTGATTAATTGAATATTTGGCTCGGAAGCCAAATTGGAATCAGATTTTGTTTTGTTATTTTAAAAAAATAATTAGTTCTTAGTAATAGTTATAGTAATAGTTTTTCAAACACTTTCGCGAATGATGGAAGAAGACTAAATAGTCTGTAAATAGATGAGTTTGTTTAATCTTTTCCTAATTTTTCGAAGGGTAAAATATAGCTTTTTTTCAACATTGGGGAAAATATTGTAGTCTTAGAGCTGCATTAAATAGTGTAGTGAGTGTGGCTGCAGATTTGTTGCTTAATTATTTAAGTACTTTGTTGGAGATATTTTCGTAACTGGCTGATTTTCTTTTTTAATATGGGTGATAGTTCTAGAGGTGTCTGAGGAGGAAATAAATGAAATTGTTATTCATACTGGGTCATTCCACATCTAATCAACAAGGGACCCAACCCCGACAGTTTCAAATTTTTCCAAACTTTGCGTTCCTAAAGTACATCTTAAAATATATGAAATCACCATTTTAAAAGGCTGTAGAATATATCGTTTTCCATTTATAATGATTTGAAATTTGTATGATTCGCAAAAGACTCTGCACATTATTAAAACACTCTATTATCTCAGTCATTTTGAAAGATAAAAAAAAATAATTCATATACCATTTTAAATGTTATAAATGAGGCTCTTTGACACATGCTAAAGAAAAAAATATATTTAGAAAGTTTCAAAATTAACGAATTCATGTTTTAAAATTTATTTAAATAAAGTGTATAGTTTTAAAATTAACGAAAAAACTATATATTGTAGTTAAACTTGTATAAAAACCGTATAAAAAGTTAGCATTTGGCATGAGAATAGGATCAGGAGCTACAAATTATTGGAACATGGCATGCGTCACTGCCAATGCACATGCACTCACCAAAAGAGCAGTTCAATGTGGATTGCGTATTATATACGCCAGAATGTTTTTGTAAGAACATAGAGTTAAGTTAGAATGTTGTAATAATGTTGGTAACTTCAATGCATCAAGCATAAGCTTATTTATTCTGCTGAATAGCACAAACACAAACAGTGGGTGTTACACTTGCACCCCTGCAATTCATTTTTTGGCTGAAGATATCCAAACTGAAGAGATAGCTGAAGAAATCCAAAAAGGTATCCAATCCTTTGAAAAGTCAATTTTCAGATCAGGTATGAAGATTTGAAATTGTATACTATATTTCATTTAAATTTGCAAGAATGAGTCTCTTCTCTTCTCGATACTTTCTTCCCTAAATCCTCAACGTCATATAATCTTTATTACCAGGCATTATTCTACTAACATCATGTGAACCTTACATTTTCGAAAGTCTCTTCGGATAAATTCATGCCTGGTTGGGGTTCGGAGAAGACAATACTCCCTGCTCTTCAACGAGACTTTTGGCTTTCCGTACCGCGTATTCAGAAGCAGGAATTTAAAAAAATGTTAATGCCTCAGCTATTTGGCAGAAGTGACAAAATATAATTTTTTTCACTTCTATTACAAGTTCGAAATTTGTCTCTTAATTGATATAACATTTCGTCACCAGAAGTCGTCGACGATCTGAGCAGCGGTCATTACACAAAGGAAAAACTTTCTCCTTTAAAACCTTTTAAATTATATTAAATTTCTTCTCTTTATACTGACTTTCTTTGAATCGTTTTACTCTAATAGGTGTTTCAACTATACTTACATGACAACAGTTTACACGTTCCTTGGTTATACCTGCAACAACGAACGATTCTTCATTATCTATGGTGAATCTGGAGAACTTTCTGATGTAACACATAAATCAATCTTCCCTTTCTTTTCCTTTCCTGCATCCATCGCATGTTTTTTGTTGAGATGACAAATTCTGACATACATTCACCACCCAAGAAAGAACTCTTCGAAGGTTTTTTTATAAGAGTGCTCAACCTTCATAAATGAATTACAGCACACCGAATATTTAAACCGATCTTACATGTTGCACAGTCGCACACACTGGAAAGGTTTCTGTAGATTATGGTTCTCGAAAGACAACTGAGCTCATACTAAGTCTTAGAAGGTTCCAGTTGTTGCCAAAGAAGTTTGTATTGACCCCAGAGAGATTAAATCATCAACACTTGCGTCCCCGGGACCTGATGGCCCGGTTAACTCGGGCACCCGGGAACACTGCTTCGTGAGCGCATGTGGAAGAATTTCGGATCATAGAGTCTTGCTGCGTTGCCATCCCAGATTCAAATTTTCACCAAAAACGCAATACATATTGCACTTCAACATTTTTTAAATTAAAACCTTTTTTTGTAAAATTAGAGAGAAGAATTCTTCAGCGAAGTCGTTAACACTATGTATGTATGTATGTTTTTGGCGTGACAGTCCGTGAACGGGTTCAGGCCTACCGGCGACGAGTTCACTCTATAATAAAGTAAATTAATAATTCATATGTCCTTATAAGGAATAACATCGGTTTTCCAATGAGAAGAACATTTTTGCTCTAAATATGATAGAACGGAAGATATTGTAATTCAAATGAGCGCTTGCACATCGAAATCGATTTTCTAAGTTACGTAAAATACAAATGTATGTATCATATTAAAAGCTATGAACCAAGTTTCATTAAAATCAGAGGATGAAAGTGCTTTTAAAATGTTCAGCATATTCCATATGTTGTATATATGTATATATCAAATGGATGAGGTATTTGGGGGTGAATATTGATTACATGATTGCAATGATGTTGACCATGCTGACACTCTTGGTGGTAGTGGAGGGTAGTTTTTATAATTAAGGTTGACGGGATTTTGTACGTGTTGTTTGTTTGTCTGTTCTTGGCGATTGTTATTAATAACGTGCCTTTCTGGGTGGGTGACAAGCTGCGTCCTTATAAACCTGACAGTCGTGGTAATTGGTGGTAATTGTGGGAGACTGCGTAGTTTACATAGGTTGGATTGCTGTCTTGTGGTTTAGTACATTGTGAGAATTGGTAAGCTGCATTTCTTTTAACACATCTAGATGGAACTTGACAGCCTAAGCATGATTGAACCTTTGACAGATTTTACACTGTGTAAGTACATTTCGTTTTATTCTAGGTTATGCTTTAACAATACGATAAAGAAATCTAATTTAAATATTGATTTACGTTTGTTTGAGTTTTGTTCATTAGTATCTTTAAGATCAAAAACATAAGTTGATAGGGGCTCTCAAGCTTTGTTACACAGTCGAACAACCTTGACTGAGTATTTTAAATTAATTCATTCATTCAGTATTTCCCTTTCACTTAATATTTCGGGAATGCCTTTGCATACTACTGAGAAAGGTTTGCTATATGGATCGCGGTAGAAGTAATACTGCACTTTTTATTTTTCAGAGTATTTCTTGAAGCATCTGAATTCGTCTATGGTAGTAAATAAACTTTTGTTTCGTTTTTAATCATTTAAGTTGTGAAGATATTCTATTTTTAATCTGTTCAATGCTTTGGATATATTGTTCACCAATGATATGGATGGGGGTAATTTAATATTAGATGTTTCTCGGGTGTAGATGTTTCGTCAGTATTAGTTTCACTATTTATTTCACTGAAATGAGAAGTCACTTCCACGTTGTACACGTAGTGTGTCATGTGAACGTTACTGACATTTTGTTCCACTCGTAAAAAGTTGAGTGGTGAACTTACGGTTTAAGGGGTAATTGATTTGGCTCTGTATGTTGATTAGATTGACTGCTTGGTAAGTTTATTCCATTGTTGATTACGGGTTGCCCCCTGAACCTGTCACTAGATCGTCGCACTGCTATGGGTTGGTTTCAGTGAAAGCTCCTGAAGCTTGTTGTAGTTGCAAGCGCTGATCCGCTTGTTGTTGGATTTTAAACTGCATGTTTGGCTGCACTGATTTGTTTCTGATTTCATTTAATGATGTAATTTGCATATCTTCATTGATATTCTCCTGAGGTTTGTTTGCTTGTGGGGAATGATATTGAATCAACGGTTCTCCTTGATGAATAGTCGGTTGTTGCTGCTGAAGAAGTAGTAGTTGCAGTTGCTGGTGAAGAAATTGTAATTCTTGCAGCTGGTAGTTTCTAGATGTATTTTTGCCACTAAGTGATTATAATGAGCAATAATGTTTCTCACATATATTGTCTCTTTTGCTTTACAATCACGTTTCATAGTTATGAAGTTTCATAGCCCCAACTCGTTCGTTTCCCGGTTGTTCATTCTAGCTCCTCACAGTTACTGGTTGCTATTGTACTCACTATTGAACATATTTAAATAAAATGTTGCCAATATAAACTGTTAGTTCTTTTGTTGTGGAAATTCACTGTTTATAGTTAGAGCTTGGACAATGCCCTACTGACCTATTTTGTTTCTTTGAATGTATTTTCAGGCAACTGACTCTACTATCCATGTTCACTTAAGACATGACGTTTGCGAGGGTTTTATAGTGCCTATACATACATTTATTAGAACTGCAAGTGGGTATGACCCGGTGGCAGTTAATGGCAATAATTGCAAAAATTTACAAAACACTTACATTAATAATTATAATACTAATAATGATAATAACAACAATAATAATAATAATAATAATAATAATAATTAATAATAATAATAATATAATAAAATAATACGTACAATACAGTACAGACGAAAAAGCAGCATGAAAAATCTGCATTTGTCCGGTCACTCGCACTTCACTATCACATCATACACTACATTTTGTTGTTGAATTACCTTTTGAATTACACCAACTGACCAGCACGTTCACAGCACTTCACCGCACTACACACGGCCACATACTATATTTAATATCTTGTTCAATTTGTTCTAAAACTTCGGACAACTGAGAGGAAAGGCTTTGACAACGCTGACAGGTAAACTGTTTCCAATCTCCAATTGTTCGTTACAAAAGGTATACTTCCCAAGATCTGAAATTTGTTTCCTTGCTCGAATTTTGTGAGGTAATGATCGCTTCGGCGAAATAAAATTTTGGTTTTTCTTAATCATAATCTGAAAGCTGGTGACCTACGTACGATTTATAATAAGCGCAAGCCTCGCATTGTTCTTTTCTCGTCTTTCTAGAGTCCCATGACTTTTTTGTTGCGTTCTTTCTATAGGTAAAACTTATTCGCGTTTATCTGATTCTATCTAGACTTTTTCCGGTGCGCCTTTCTGTATGGATCCCAACACGCAACTCCGTTTCCATGAAAGGGCGACGCGTAGATATCTAATTCTTGCTTTTGGAGAACTTTTCCTTTAGTATTCGCATTACAAAATGCAGAAGATTTTCACGTTTTCTTTACTGTTGATTTATATGATCCTACTTTAAATTTACTATCTAATGAATGCCTAAGATACTGCATGATGAGCTTCTATGGATGATAACCTCACCTAAACGATAGTTCTGCTTCCTCATAATTTCGTCCCCGCCCGAACGTTATGTTTTGCTTTTAAGATCCATCAATTCCATGTTATTTTTTTCAGCCCAATTAACGTAAATTGCTCTATATCCTGCTGTAATATTTGTTCGTCAGCGCTAGCTTGATTTTTCGGTTTATATAAACACAATCGTTTGCAATAAACGCACCTTTGTGTATGTTCACATTGGAGATCGTTCAATACGCCTAAGAGAGTAATGGCCCTAACACACTTCCCTGTGGAACTCCTAAAGATAACTTCCCCGTAGTCGAAAACTGATTGCCAATATCGAACATTTTGTTTTCCTGTCCCTAAGAAATTCGCTTATCCACCTCACAACTCTAGCATCAATCATGAAGGTTAATACTTTCTAATAAGTAAATTATGCGGTTACACGTCGAATGGCTTTCGCGAAGGTCATTACTACTGCATCCACCTCCCATCCCGCGTCAACTACGTCAGCTAGATCTGAAAAAGAGAATTAATTTGAACTTTCGCACGAATGTTCACTTCTTAAACCCATGCTGTCCGGTGGAAAATCAGATTCGCCTTCTCCCATTCGCGACGAATGTACCGCCGCTATTAAACATGCTCCATTATTTTGGCATACTTTACTGTGTGAGGAATACAGGTCTATAATTACTATCGTTTTATACCATTTTTGAAATTGGCAACCAACTATAGCTGCCTTCCAATCGTCTGTGTAAACTTGCATTATGAATGGAAAATATTGATTAATCTTAACAAATAGGGCAATATCGCCTTACCACCAGTTTAGATAAAATCTGTCGATGATTACGTCTGGCCCGCTGATTTACCGTTTTCCAGTATTTTATACGATTGCGGAGTTCCCATGCGTGGAGGTTTGAATTGGTTTTCTACTGGGAAAAATACATGACTTGCTCCTGGCGCCCGTTCTGGTCTTGAATACCGATACGAAATACGCGTTAAAGCATTTGCTTTGGCTTGGTCGCCGTGCAGTGGCTCGTTATCTGCGACATCGAATTTCCTGAATTTTCTTCCTTATTCCCCCGGCGCTGCGGACGATATTTGTAAAAGCTTCACTAATTATTTCGTCCCGTCTCCAAACATGTTTCTAAAAATAGATTCGTGAACCCATTTTCTTTTCTTTTTCTAATTCCTGTTCGTAGTTTTTTTTAAACGGTTAACATGTCAATAATGCTGCGATGTCTTCTATTCTAAATTCTAGCCTAACTTTTCTCTTAAACGTCGTATTGCCCGTTAAAATATTTAGGATCAGAATAACTTTTTCAGTATGTTTGCAAGGAACGTACGTATCTAAACCGGTTTCTACGATTGTTTTAAAAGCTCCCCATTGCTTCTCTATTCCCTCTTCTGTTTTTAGAAAAGTATCGTATTTTTCTCTTAAGAAACTACGTAGTCCTTCAATATTCTCTTTTCTATATTTCCTGACTATTGTTCCTTTTGCCTTAGGTTGCTTAATTACATTTACCTGCACTTCTACCATCACTGCTTTGTGGTCGCTAATTCCCTGAAAGACTTTGCAGGAAAGGAACATTTCTACACATAACTTTCTCTCTTCTGCATAAGAGGTAGAGAGAAAGTAAAAATTAGAGACATTAGGGTCTTTGATTGGATAATATCAATTTTGGAGAAAATCCGGTGAGCGGTTTAGCCGCTAGCGTCGTTCATGGACAGTCAACCGGGCAGAAAGGCAATCGGACAGAGGGCATTATGGTTATTTTTTAATATGGTAGAAATGTGTGAAAGAATCATGATCCACGTATCCTCTGAACAGTTGAAAATCTCGTTTCAAGTTTTGTATCATCTCCTGCGTAAACTAGTAGACTACAGATACTTCCTCGCCTTTAGTGAAGGGCTGTAATGCTATTTACACCACAATCCCTCTCCAAATTAACACATCGCTATTATCATATTTGCAAAATTAATTTTAAATCCTAGAACATTTGATGCGAAAATTAAATACTTTCTAGCCATCGATATTTTATTCAGACCTTAATATGAAAGTTTCTTTCTGTCATTGAATGCGTTGTATAAGGTGTTCAGTGTATTCACGAACGTAACCCAAGAGTTTTTAGAGAAAAAACAAAATAAATAAAAATACGATACTCCAGGCGTTGGAAAACAAATGGAAATAGAATGAAAATTACATTATAGTATTATATTATTCTCCAAATATAATCCTTTTAACACGAATTACACGTTACTCTTTGTATGAACATGTAATGCCAAATGCTCAATACGTTTTCCCACTAAAGAAAATTTCCTAAAATTGCCTTTACTATTGCATTATTACAACTGCATTCAGAATTAAACATGCAATTAGATTATGGTAGGGATTCCAGAATTTACGAAAACGTTTACTGAATACATTTCTTCCCATTTTACCTCACACTCCGGTTTTCTGTTTTCGATGTTAAATAACACACACACACGACATTATATATATATATATATATATATATATATATATATATATATATATTGTGGCGTTATGGGATTCTGCAAACCCATCACACCACCGTCTCGTGTGTGTGAACACCCACCGGCAGCGTGGATAGCAGGCGCAGAAAACAGAGGTTCGTAAACGCGCGGCCTGGTATCCGCTGCCCGTACTTAACGAAGGCGAACTTGCAAGCAACGTTTTCCTTGTGAAGGGTTAAGAGAGGGGAAGCAGTCCCACCACTGAGAATTTCCCCAGGCGCCGCGCGATAAATACGCGAACCCGCAAGCGGAAGCTCTCTTTTACCACCGATCGTCGAGTAAGCAGATTCTCTTTTCTTGCCACCATTCGTCGAGTAAGCAGCATTTTGATCACCGCTCTCCGAGTCACCACTTTCGTTAATAGTAGTTTAGATATTGTTTGCCGCTGCAACGACTACTAGGTAGGAGTATTCAGCGTCGAACAGACGTTCTAGTCAGTCGTCCGCGAGATAGTGCAGATTAAGTAAAGTGTTTCTTCAATTAACAACACGGGAAGTAAAAGTTGCCCGTTGTGAGAGAAGCATTAAAAGTTCTGGTTTAGCAAAGCAGAAGTAGAAACGAGCGAGGAACTTGCACGAGTATTCGGTGCAGTGCAAGGGAAAGTTTCGCAACGTGGGCGTAGTCAGAGGCGGCGGTAGCAGACGAGGTGGAAGATAACGGACGGACCCAGGCGCACGAAGAAGAAGACGGAACGGCTGGAAGGAAGAACGGAAGAGGACGCAAGAAGACAGCGTAGACGGCAGAGGTGAATCCCGTCTCTTACGACGCAAAAGCTGAGACCGAGCGACGTCGACGCAAAGACCAGCGCACGACCATCAAGGCCAAAAGTGGGAAGTCCACGAGGTAACAGTTAGGGCGCGGAAAATAGGTCAAGTTCACGTCGGCAGGGAAAGACTAGAATAGGAAAGTGTTAAGAAATTGAGGACACTGGTGGCAACAAATTGCAGTATTATAGTAGGAGACATTTTGATGCGCTATTGCCTGCATAAAACATTCTACTTAGGACATTTATTATTCTGTTATTTTCAGACACAGTTAAATTGTAAATGAGAGTAGTGCACTTGCACACATTTTGTTCTTTGCATGTAATATTTTGAAGCAGGAGATTGTAAATTGAATTTTTGGTTTCATGTGCAATGTAGTTAGAATAGCACAAATTTAGATATAATTAATTTTCCAAGGGAATTCCCAGTGTAGATTAGAGTAATTATTTTAGAGTATCAATTTTGTAATAAATTATATGTGGTCATTCATATGAGTGTGTGTTGTAAAGGTTTCTATTTGTGTTTTTATTATTCTTTGTAAAAGTGTGATTCTCGATTCTTGGTATCTGTCATTAACTTATGCCACTAAAAGTTTATGGTAAATTATACGCTCGTTTGTGTGCAATCTGTGTGATTTTATTGTGTCAAGGGTTCAAACCTTTCTCGCACCCTGAAGATTCTGCTCCCTAGATTTTTAAGCTCGCTTCACGAGCAAAATCTTGATAACTCGCAACCGTGCATAAATAAAGAAAACTAAGCCTTATAACGGTTACAAAGAGAAAAATTCAACAGAATTTCACATTTTATTATCTTATATTGTTGTCGTTCAACAATGAACTGAAATGTACATCGCTTGACTGCACAAGGCAGTGTATGAAGAAATATAAAATTAATATATAAAAATTAATGGCACCCACTTTTATCATTTTTTCTATCATATAAAGTATTAGAAATATAGTAAACATCGGTATTCCGAACTAATAGGGGTGAGGGGAGTTCGGATGCGAAAATTTTCGGACTATTCGAAAAGACATACATACTGTACATATTATACAAATACATCTAACAGATACAATTCAACGTGGCGTAGCAAAAGCATCACATCAAGCAGATTCAGTTACTTACGGCAAAAGAAGATTACCAAGTTTGAAAGTTCTAACAAGTTATAATTACTTCTACATATACATGTGCTACATATACACCGTATTTACCAGTGTAATAATCGTTTAATTTCGACCACTTGTTTCAATAATTAGTTGTTGAGATCTACAGTAATTATAAAATTTTTCTTTACTCTACAAATAATTTTCTTTACTCTACAATAATTTTCCTAAATTCCAAATTGTATTCGAATTATCCCAAATTTAAGATTTGACGGGGTTCGGATTAGCAGGATTCTAGTGTAATGCTAATATAATCCAAACCCGACCAATTCAAATGATGCGATTGGGGTGAATACCAGTATTTATTTCGATAGCCAGGAACATTATTCATTTCTGTCAGAAATGAAACTCACCATAATCAGCGATCAAAATATCTTGAAGTAATGAAGTAATTTGTTATTTCTAAGTTAAATGTATTACCTTCCATCAATCTACTTTCTTTTATAAGAATAACAGTAGCTTTCAAACACTTCTCAACTTATGATAACAAATGTTATGTTTAATGGTGGTCTGGCTAGCTTATATGACTGACGTGCTCTGGCTGGGCTCCAATATTTTACTTAATTTTTACTACTTTTCTATATCTTTCAGGTACTTTTTGTTGTTAAATTTTGTTTTTTTACTTGTTACAGATAAGATGAAATGAGGTTTATATTGCTTCAGCAGTAAAAAAGACGTAATACAGATATTTGTTTAAAAAACGGTGTAACGGATTATTATGCAATACGTTTATAATTTTGCCGTTTTTGCACTCATAAGAAGATATTACCGAACGAACGACGTTAAGAGTGAGTATACATTATAAACGAGTTGCATTCACAATTTTATGTATAACGGTATGCAATCAGTCGTTAAGACCCTTCGCACCGCTCAACCGCTGCGTCACGCTCTATTAACATCTCTCGAGGCGAGGAGCGCATTTGACAATTCGCCACGCGCAGATGCATGCGCCGCTAACCTAGTATTCCCCAGCGAGCGTCCGCCCCCGAAACGCACTCTTCCATTTTTGTGTTTAGAAGTAGGTGTCTGACTACCGGAACAGTCACATAAAAAGGTTCGGGAGCAGCTCACCAGATAAATCCTACGGGACAATAAATCACGAAGCTCCGTAGAAGAATCGCAGACGCATGTCGAGTTACGTAGGCACTAAAATGCGCTGTTCTCGTAACCCAATCACAGACTTCGGGCGATTGAGTGTTCCAGAAACTTTTTAACTTGCCTATGGAAATCTTCGCGCTAAGCACGTGATATGTCTGGCATTTTGGGACAGAGGTGGGAACGGGAATCGGGTGAGTGGACGGCGCTAGAAAGATTGGAGAAAGAGTGTTGGAGTGACAGTTGTTTTTATTGGTTCAACGGCGACAACAGCCATACGACAAACGATCGCTATTCTCCAAGATCCTACCAGCCTTTATTCCAGCATCGGAATTTATTCTGGATGGCGGGCTAGGACAATGGGATTAACACCCTAAATTAACCGAGAGGGTGTGCAGCACTATCATTCGGCTGCCAATGATAAAACGCGGACCAGGCGACGTATGACGACCTGCGACCCGCGCATCAAAAAACCGACTCTTCAATTTCGCGGACGACCTTGAACGATCTCCAGCCCAGCCAGGCGTCGTCCATCCGCGCGTGTTCCTGCCGACTACAGGAGACCCCTGAGGCATTTCAACGGGTCATCCGCAGCCGCCGGCCGATATTTGGACGTGTAATCCTTTCGAAGTGAGGTAGCAGCATTTGAATTTTCACCATTTCTGTGAAGACGATTGATGTTAATAGATTTTCATCCGTACTATATCTCTGATACATTCAGCCAATGAAATTTACTTCATAGTCTATTGAATACTCAATGTTTGTTTTGCGCTTCTCCAAAATACGGGTGAACCTTCTAACATTGCTACGTATCCACTGAGGGCAGGGACAGGGAGGGTGCTGAATTTAGCATAGAATGATTCCCCCTTTAAAACTTAAGAATTGGTCTCGGCTTAATTTTTCGTATATCGCGTATTTTTTGAGTTATTTCAAGTTGTCAAGTTAAATGGGACACCTGTATAGTGATAATACTAACGGAGAATATTCATGAGAGATAACAAATTTACGATCAAAAACTGAATGGTGCAAATTAAACATTGCGCTCTTACCAGGTGAGAATGATTCTCATGGAGGCTGATTTCTGGACGGTACTAGAACCCGGAGATAACGAACCAGCAACAGATGCAACGGACGCTCAGAAGTTATACATTTCTATATAGGGAAAACTTGTAAAAACTGCCCTTGCGATAAGTAACTAGCAGCAGTTGTATATCCGTAATATAAACACAGCAAAAGAATTATGGGACGAGCTACAGAAACTATGTGCACCAAAGAAGAATAAGGTTCGCACCGATCAATTGAGGAGACAACTGTATCCGTACAAGATGAGTGCTTGTGAGAGTATGGAGAATTACTTGGGACAGATCGACAGAACGATGTCAGATCTGTCAAGCATTGGTGACGTGATAAATGATAGAGATCTGATAATGGTATTCGTAATCATGTGTGATTTGTCAGATGATTATGACAATGTTGCATCTTCTCTGTGTAATCTTTCTGCTGACGAGTGCCACGATTATGATTAGATTATTAGCTGAAGTTGCCAATCGTTGAGAAGACACTGCAAATAAGAAAACTGCATTGATGACGAAAAATAATAAGAGGTTACCAAAAGATTAACAAAAACAAGTGACAAAACAAGAGACAAGAAAAGGTAAATCAGAAAATAATTAAGATGGTAAAATTCAACAAAGAGGAATATTTTTCTGTTGTTTTTGTCAAAATATGGGTCATATCATGAGACCGTAAGGATAAAACAGGATGCTGGAGGTAAGGTAAGTGTTGGTAACATGAGTGTGTCATATGACTGCACATTGGTGAATAGAGACTTTTGGATAATTTGGCTGATGGCAGCACCACGACATCACTTCACTTTTAGTGGTGGCTGCTGCTGTTGAGAAGGGTTGGTCGGTTGATTAGTTCGACGTGAAATGTATTTATCTACACAGCAATTTGGATGAAGAAATTTACATGGGGCAACCTGAAGATTTTACGCAGAAGGGAAAGGAAGTTTGTAGAAATCCATCTATAGACTAAAATAAAGTGGAATATTCTGGAACGAGTAACAGGCCTGGGATACGTGCGGATTAAAGTTGATCCACGCGTCTACCAATTTAACACAGAACAAGAGAAAGCGATTTTGAGTGTGTATGTAGACTAAATACTTTTTTTGCTGAGCATGAGGTAACAAGAACAAGTAACAAAAATTACTGATCCAGAGTTTTGACATCAAGTGTACAGGTATTGCAACACCAATGGAGATTAGGCCAACATTTCTGGAAGAAAAGAAAGATGACAATTGAACAGAAAGACCGTACCGGGAACTTATTGGATGACTTTTGTACTTGTCACAAAGAACCAAGACAACCATTGCATTTTCTGTAGCGAAATTAGCACAATTCTGATACATTAATAACATGGATCACTGGAATGCTGCAAACATCTCTAACAAGTTTTGCCGGAACCCTTTTTTCTGATTTGTGATAGGTGGCGCTGTAATAGAAAAAAATTGATTTCCGAAGATTTGCGACTGTAATTTGAGTGATTTTTTGCGTGGTAGATTATTTCTGAGTGGTTAATAAAATCAATATTTTCTACGAAGTCAATAAATTACTTTTAGCGGAACCCAGGAACAACGACGTGGACGTAGTAGTTTTCTGTTCAATTCGGGGTGCTTGTTTTCAGTGAGTCCCCTTGCCTCTCGGTATCCGAGTGCTGGTTTTAGATGATTCTAAAATACCTCAGCATTTATTCAGCAGTACGTGCTCAAAATGATGGCCCTGAACCTCAATGCATGTATTGATTCGTCCTACAAATGAACGAACACATCGCACAAGCATATCTGGTGTAATCGCGGCACAAGCGTCCCTTATTCGTTGCATCATGTTTTCACGAGTAGTAGGTGTTTCTTTATAAACGACATCTTTGAAGGTGTCCCCACAAAAAGAAATCTGGTGAGGTAAGAAATCTAGTGATCTGGCTGGCCAGTGAACTGGTCCTTCTCTACCGATCCAACGATTACTGTAATCCCGATCCAATACCTCGTTACTAACGAGTAATGTGCTGGGCAACCATCATATTAAAACCACATGTTTTGTCGCACTTCCAAACTTAAGTCTTCGAGCATTCTCGGAAGTTCTTTATCAAAAAGGTTTCGGTATTTGTCACCATTTAGATTACCGTCAATAAAGTATGGTCCGATACGCTTATCGCCAATTATTCCACACCAAACGTTAACCGACCAAAGTCGCTGATGATTTACTTGAAGACTCCAGTGTGGGCTTTCTACACTCCAAAAATGTATGTTATGGCGGTTAACTTCACCATGGTTTGTCGATTCATCAGAGAATAGTACTTGAGTAAAAAAGTTCGGATTCGTTTGTATTCTCTGAACTGCCCATTGACAAAACTGTAGTCGGTTTTGAAAGTCAGTGTCAGTTAATTCCTGATGCAAGGATACATGATACGGATGAAATGTAAGTATCTTCAGTATCCTCCAAACACTCATACGAGGAATCACTGATTGTTGAGATATTTCTCGAACACTCGCATGTGGATTATGAGCTATTGCAGCCAGTACTGATATTTGATTAATTTCTCCAGTAGCAGAAGCACTACGTGTTCTTTTCTTCGGTAGTACACTTCCGTTAGTAGAGAATTGTTTACAATTCTAACGAAAGAAGAACGAGATCGTACTCTGTCAGGAAAACTTTGAGCATCAAAATTAACAGCAGCGTCGAAATTTCTCCCAGCTTCACCGTAAATAAAAATCATTTCAATTTCTTCTTGCACATTTACATGATGCAACAAGGAGGAATGTTAGTTCAGAAAGTTAAATGTTTAATAAATATCGGATCGCCTCTGAAGTACTGTAGGTACGGACCATGGAGAGACGCTACCAACAAATTGACGGGTATGCCCTAAGGTCACACTCAAAACCACTCCAATTACAGTCGGAAATCATAGGAAATTAAATTTTTGCGATTACAGCTCCACCTATCACAAATCAGAAAAAAAGTTTCAGACAAAACTTATGTATTTTTGGTCCGTAGAATCCGAATTTGAAATAAAAAATTGGAGTTCTTGTTTAAGACTTCAATGTTGCCCACCGCCCCACCCGCTGGGGACAGGGGGATGCTAATTTTAGCATAGAATGATTCCCCTTTTAAAACTGTTAAGGTTTGCTCTCGGCTCAATTTATCGTATATCGCGTATTTTTGAGTTATTTCAAGTTGTCAAGTTAAATGGAACGCCTGTATATTGAAAAAACGTCACAGAGGTATATTATGTATCCAAATGGCCTCCAATACGACGTCGAAAACGTTCAGTTTTAGCGTCTCGTTGAATTACCCATTTCGATCATGTGTACTTTTTCTTTTTCATCAACACACTTTTCGCGCATTTCTGAACCCACAACCAGTGTTGAAGTAAGAGGACTTGCTTGATTGTTTGTTTTAGTGATTCAAGGAACGTCAACTAACAGGGTCATTAGACCCGTACGTGCAGTGCATGTTTTTGCTCGGGTGGATCTTTCCCCCGCTGTATGGCGAGATCCGGCGCAGAACTACCGTCGGCTAGCGGAGCTTTCCCCAACTTGGTAACTCCCACCAGCGGGGCACCGCCCCAGCCGGGACAAGCTCTAAGCTCCCGACCGGTCTCCGGGATGTGTGCTCGTGTAGTACGTGTTAGTGCAAGTGTGTGTGTAATGGGAGAGGATAGGTGGGAATGTTCGCGCGCGGTCCGTGGTCCGTTTGTTGGGGTTGTAACGTCGTGTGTAGTGGTCTACACCACAAGGAAACAGACACGAGTGAGTATATACAAGTTTTATTTACACAATGTACATTTTTACTACTGTCACTCTAAGGCGGTTGGTCAGAGCTACCACTGCAGCCCTCCTCTCCCTACATGTGCCTTGCGGCGACGCCTACGACCAGCCGGCAAGGCCGCGTCGCAGATTGGCGCCTGGTGTGCCCCGGCAGATTGACGATCTGCCCGAATGTGTTTGAAGAACACATCACCCTGTCCGAACTCATCGAACAACCACGTGCCCTCGGCACTCCGCACCCGCCTGGGCGGACAAAGTTTTTGTGGTCTAGCCACGAGGAAACCGAAACGTTACCCACTCGCGCCGTCTCGCCACGGCGTCTTTATAGGTCCAGGTCACCTGACCTCCTACGTCACTACTCCCCACACCCGCGCGGTGGAAAGAGCCTTTCCCTGGCGCTGCCTGGCCCGCGGACCATTTCCTGTCGGAAAGTCACTTCTTTGCGCGTCTATTTTCAGATCCCCCAACCCTCTACCTTGCACTCGGCTTGCTGCTGCCAAGCCGTGACGCTACAGGGTACTGCTCCTGCTCCTGACAAGCTAGTGCCATATATCCTGCCACCGATTACAACAAAACCAAAGAAACACATGAAATTCTGAAATTACTACAAAACACATTTTACACGAAATTCATCACTACAGAATTACCACCCTCTCAGTTACAGTAAATCATCCCTTGAGTTCTAAAATTGTACCTTTTGATAACTCCAGTGGACTAACAAGAAGTCTCAATTCCTAATTGTGGTATGTTTAAACACTATTCAAATTTTTTATTACTACTTTGACTGATACTTAATCAAGTTGATTCAATTACGTTTTTTCTTCACACTCATTCAAAATCCAATAGGCTAGTAAAATTATCCAAAACCTGCAACGCAACTGAAATCATTTTTATTTTCCTTTTACTGAGTTCTTTCAAAAATATATAAATCTCTTTAATTTAAAGACTATCTTTCATTTACTTACTATCCCACTGCAATGGAAACCAAAGAGATCAGAATACGTAGTAAGTGGCTGCGTTGTCAAACAGTTTACGTAAGTAGAATAGATCAACTAACACATATTAATTGCAAAATTAACACGGCTTTCACGAAACGTTTTAAAGAAAAGTTTCTTCTCTGGTTATAAAATGGAATCAATGGATTCTAATGCGAAAGTCAGCTAGTCTCGCTTCTACAGGACCTAGCCGACGTAG
This sequence comes from Gryllus bimaculatus, assembly GCA_017312745.1. NCBI lineage: Eukaryota > Metazoa > Arthropoda > Insecta > Orthoptera > Gryllidae > Gryllus > Gryllus bimaculatus. The sequence goes on along the minus strand of BOPP01000119.1, from coordinate 3,563,709 downwards.
TTGATAAAGGGAAAACGGTTGACGCGATAGTAATAGATTTTTCCAAAGCTTTTGATGTTGTTCCACACGATCGTCTTATAAAGAAATTAATAGATTCGGGTATAGACACTAGAGTGGTAGCATGGATAAACGAACTACTCCGAAACAGGAAACAGAAAGTTGGAATCGATAGTTACTTGTCAACCTCGAGGAGCGTCACGTCAGGAATTCCACAAGGAAGTTTAATCGGACCACTCATATTTCTGGCCTTCGGGAATGAATTGACGACTAATTTAGCTTCAAATGTACGACTCTTTGCAGATGACTGCGTAATCTATAGGATTTCAACTCGAAGAAAGACGAGGGTATTTTTCAGCGAGACTTAGACAAATTACATATCTGGGCAGAAACAAACGGCATGGAAATAAACAGTTCAAAGAGCAGGTCCATCACGATTGGTAGGGGTCGAAGTTACAATGAATCTGTGTACAAACTGAACAATAATGTTATACCTTGAGTCACGTCTTGCAAATACTTAGGAATACAGCTAGACAGTAAATTGAGCTGGGAAAATCAAGTCAATTTCGTTGTAGGGAAAGCCTGGATCTCTTTACATTTTGTTAGGCGGATACTGATAAAGAGTACAGTGAGAACCAAAGAACTAGCAGATATGTCATTAGTGCGACCTATATTAGAATATGGCGCGGTATGTTGGGACCCATACAGAATTTTGCAACAAAGAAATCTAGAAAAAGTCCAGCGTAGAGCATTAAAAATTATTTTCAGGGGTACCAAGAATAAAGGGGTATGGGAGTCATTCGAAAGGAGTAGATTAAAATCACGTCTCTATGCAAGGTATAAAGCGTACGCAGCCCTTTGAGCGTGGAAAGAAATTCAAAAGTCGATTAGGGAAACCTACATATTTCGGCAGAGCGGATCACATGCACAAAATTCAGACAAGAATTCAGAAAACGGACGTTGGGAAATATTAATTCGCGAATCGCACTATTAGGGACTGGAACAGTTTGCCTGTGACAATCTTCAATCCCTTTCCCCAATGCCTGAGTAAATTTAAAAATAAATTAGTTTCTTGAATGTGGATATGTTATAAATATATTTAATAAAATTCAGTGCAATTACCTATGCCTTCTTTGTAATTAAATATTATTATTGTTGTTATCATTATTATTAATGTTATTATTATTATTATTATTATTATTATGTGAAGTGCAGTGAAGTTGTGCAACTGAGAGAAACGACTGAGTAAGAAAGACATTACAGCTCGCTGTATTGCAGTGCGGTGAAGTGTGGTCAAGTGAAGTTTGGTGAAGGGGAGCTCTATGAAAGATCGCACGGTGAAATGTTCATGTGATTTTGTAACGTTTGTAGAGTTTGTATAGTTGTTAAAGTTCTGGTAAGTTAAGTTAGGCTGTATTCGCCCACCACGTTCTCACACTTAATTGCATAATTATTAAATAAATCTAATCTAATAATAAATATTGAAGAAATGATTCATATGCCAACATTAGAAAACGCGTTTGATATATTATACTATATATATATATATATATATATATATATATATATATATGTATATAGGCTGTGATTGTATTCCTTCTCTGAGAAATTATTCTCTGAAAATCGAAATTATTTCAATAGATTTGGATGAAAATATTTCCGAAATAGAAACACATAAGGTAAAGAAATAATATTTCTATTTGTAGGCCAGAGTAGACTGAATCCAATGTCATTTATTCCAAAATGCTACATCAAACCAGCACTGAGTAATTGAGAGAAGAGTACAAGGTCTACAAACACGAAAAGTGGTGCATGGCGGAAAGCAAAAATGACCGCCATTAGTAAATCAAATTTTATTTTAAAAAATTAAATGTTTTTGAACAGCTAAAAACCAAGGAAATTTATGTACAAAGTATGAATTTTTTCGAGCGACTAGTGCTGTACCACTTAATATGGATTGACCCATAAGCTAAACTTGCACCACAAAGCCGAGTGGCATCTCACTTAAGCCAAAAGCAACACCGAAATACCCGGCTGCTGAAAAAAATTGCAACTGAAAGAAAGGCCGCTCCCAGAAACGACTTCACTGACTCTGATGATATCAAGGTCATCACCATAAGAGAAAGTCCTGAGGCAAGCTTGAGAGGCTCCACAAAAAAGAAAAAGAGCAGGGCCATGGACAAACCCCATACAAAAAATATAAATCCATGCGATACGTCTCCAGAGACGAGAAGCTCAGCAATGTCAGGATATGTCTGTCGAAGAAAATGACTACCTCGAAGGGGGTAGACAGTTCGAGCAGCAAAAGAGATAGCCCCTTGCAGAAACCGGCCACCTCCGATTGCGGAGCTGTCAGTACCAGAACGAGGTATAAGACCAAAAAGGCCCGCAAAACCACGCCAAAGCACACATCACCATGAAGAGAACCACAAGAGCAGCGAAGAGGCGCGAGCGCCGAGCCAAAGGGGTACCCCCGCCACTTCCCTCACCCGCCCCCTTGGAATCGGGGTCCCATACCCCCTGTGATCTGTTCGAAGTGACAACAAAGCAAACACAGTAGGAAACATGCACAGAAAGCCAACCTAATAATCACCGCTCGCTGAACTCCCTTGATGTTACGAAAGGAATTGGAAGGGACTTGGCCACCCACAAGGACTGCAACACCGCTCCACACACACTCGTTGGCGACTGCGACGAGGCGACAACAGTACACAGAGATGGCGATACACCCCGGAGATGACCACCCATATATTAACATATTAGCTCAACAAACCGCAGCCACCCCCCCCCTATGTAAATGCTCTGAACACACCACCAGGTCTTGGCCCCGACCCATGCGACCCTACCACTGTCAATAAAAGTTTAGGAATCCGACTTTGTAAAACTCAGCCAAAAAGAAGGTCCGCCCACAACACGCCCGTCCAAAAACGCCCCTGCCTAGCAGAGGACAGCAGTTCTATTATTGAATGCCCAAGAAGATACACCACTGATAGACCTAACTCGACGAAGTACACCTTCCCATTGCCTGATCAATTTTGAAATATTCACTGACTCGCCAATGACAGATACAGCCGACCTGCTTGACTCCTTCATGAGAGCTGACTACCAACTGCCCTACCACACAACGCCGCCCCGCCAATTCCGTTCTACAATGCCTATGCCCGTCTCGAGCGACTCAAGCGCCGGAAGCTGTTCTCTACTTACGTTCTCGGAAAAATTGGACAAACTCGATCGCGAACGGCCGAGAGCAAAACCAATTTGAGGAAAGGGCGAACGCACCCGGAACGCGCGCCCCTGCAACCAGGCTACGGAAACTCCGACCGCCACTGCAGCACGCACAGTCAGCCAGGTTAAAGAGAATGGTGGTAGTCTCATGTTCGTTGAATTCACAGATGTTTTGAAAATTGAAAAGGCGCAATTTTTGATAGGTGTTTTCCTACAACTATAATATTGAAGACAGACATTATTTTCGTTAATAAAATCTGTTCTTTTAAGACGTTAAAAAGTTGATGCCCAGGTTTTGGAAAATGAGTAGTTTCCACATGAGTACAGAATTGCATATTAGGAGAAAATATGACTAGTTTTGTTGTAATTTTTCGCAAAATATAGGCATTTTTTCTTAAAAAACTCTTCACATATTTTAAATTTTCATTTAAATTGCAATAAGAGACGGTAAAAAAATGGCGCTAGTCTAATTTTTGCCTATTTTCCCGTTTTTTTGAAAATGAACGTTGAAAAACTTCAAAGTTGGAGACAGTGATTTTGATTTAGACCAAGTCTGTTCAATTGCGAAAAATAGGCTCTTTAAAAAAGGTCATGTACATTTGTTTGAAAAAAACAGTAGATTTCGCATAATTTCTCTGAAAGTTTTGCAATTTTTTAAAAAATTCTCAAAAACGGCTCCAAAGTATTTCTTTAAATTTTCTCCTAATATGTAATAATAGTAGTAAAATATATGGTGCTATGCCCATACGCGACAATTCGGTTTTTTGTTTTTTGAAAATGCGAAAAAGCGAACATTTCCGAACTTCATATTGGAGAAAGCTATTTTTTGCTTTAAACGTGGTCTTTTGAAAACATCAGCTCTTTAAAAGAGTCTTTTTTTATAAAACGAGATTATTTATCTCATTTAGTGTCCGAAATTTATGCAAGTTTCAAAAGTAATTTCTATAATTGTCGCCATTCCCGTTCATCTTGTTGGACGCAATTACGCTCGAAGAATATATTCCGCAATCGTAAAGAAATCCAAATTATGACCACGTTACTGAGTAACAGTGTATTTTAATAATTAAATGTTGGGACAACAAATTCTTTGAACAAGTGTAATTATTAAGTTTTTAAAAAAAAACGCAGAATTTTTATTCATTTAAATTCCTTCTCGTGTGCAACAATATATGGTAAATAAGCTAGTGGTGATATAGAATGGCACGGATTTCCTTGCACTAGTCAGTTTTGTAATATCTTTAGTCATGACTAGCTTTTCGGTTAGTTTTAATTCTCTTCCCGCCTCTTTTTGTAGCCTAAGGACATTTTCTTGATAATTGTTATTTTCCATCTCTTCACACATCAAGATCTGTATACGTGAGCCGCCATTTTAAAATTTTGCAACATGTCATATGATAAATTTATTACCACCTTTATGTCTATATGTGTACCAATTTTCAGGCTATAGCAGGGCTTCAAGAATTACCGAGTTATGACTTTTGGCCAAGAATAGCGCACTTTCATCCCATAGTACACAAGATTGATTATTTCATGAACAGGTTTGTTTGAGAATGTTGTAAATCCTCAAGATTTTCAGTAACTTTTCCATAACATTCTATCTTCAAATCCTTTGCTGATCTCGTTACTCTCAGGCCCTCTGTCAATACTCAGAATGTATTTTTACCTCACGAGTTTCTCTGGGTCGCAAGAATGTGTAATGACAGTGTTGGTTGAACTTTTTAACATATTGCAATATTTCGAATACCATTGAACACTTTGCCATAAAGCCTCCAGGCATTTTCAAAATTTTCTCAAAAATGGCTCCAAATGTTTTCTTTATATTTCTTGTACGAATAGAGTAAAATACGCTTATAAATGAAGCACCCGATTTTCACGTTTAATTCTGAAATTTCAAAAGTTTTAAAAGTTCGGATTATTTCCTGCGTGTGACGTCATGGATACTCACAGCGACCACAGACACAGAGCTTTCGATATAGCAATATATTATTAACAAAGAAAACAAAACATATATATATTGTGACGTACCTCGTGGAAACGGTACTCTCACGACAAATAAAATAATATTAGAAGACGGGTACATTCTTGAAGGGCTTCCAGGGGGAATTGACGCTGCATTAGAAGAATAATCGAGGAACTCTTTTGTGCAATTGAAAGTTTAATGATTGAAACACTATATACATAAATTCTTTTACAATACGCAGTGCGCAAGCCTTTTAATAATTCGTGCACGAGTAACGCTACCTTGAAGCTTCCGATGTCCACCGGCTGGCTGGAGGCGAGCTGGCGCCGCGTGGCAACGGCGGCGGCGTGTTCGGCAAACTTCGGTCCGCCCGAAGTTGTCGGGAAACCGATTTCGGCGGTCGACTCCGCGGACCTCCCAATGCAATGGCCCACTCGCGGGATCCCACACCCCAGCCAATGCAAGCAATGTCACATATACTATTGCACAACGCGCAATGGCGTCCGTCCGTCGGCAGCTCCGATCACAACTGTTTCTTCTCAATCCCACTCAACTGTTCACACGATGCGGCCCGCTGCTGCACACAACCGGGCGGACATGAAACGCGTGTCAGTCGGTCACTCAAACTCCACTATTAATGTTTTCACTGATCCCGTCCTGGTGCGCACTTCCGTTTCTCCTAATCATCTAATTATCGATTTTAAGCACTCTAATCTCCCACTTAACGGCTACAATCAGTTCCACACTGTTGATAATACTACTACAAATTGCTTGGGGCAGCACAGCCCATCCGTGTATCGCTCGCGGCTTCTCCGCCGATACTCTCCACCCGGCGCTCGCGGCCTCCCTGCCGTTACTGCTCAACGTCACTCGCCTCGCCCGTCTGGCCCCCGGATTTGACCGTTGGTGGCAAGCGGCGGCGCGGCGGCGCGGCGTTACTACGCTGATCGATTTAGTGTTTCTTTTACTTAGAATTAGTAATCATTTTGCTTGTTATCATGCGGAAACGTTCTTCGTTTTCATATATATATATATATACACATATACACACTTAATAATCTACTTACACCTAGCTCTGAGACCTACTATCCCCTGATCGCGGGAGCGCTCCCAACCCGATTGAAGATGGTTTGATGTGGCATTCGCCACTCCTACTTTTGAAGCGCGCACAAAGCCTAGCTTCCGTGACCGGATGTCACGCTGGGACACAAAGTCCGTTTTGCGCCCAACGGCTGGTTTGCCACGACCAGGCGAGCGATGTTATCCGATTGAGAATCGGCGTGAATCGTGGCACTCAACCATCTTCACCTCGGAGCACGCACACATCATCGCTCCCCCGTGACCGCAGTCACCCAAGGACCTAAAGTCCGCAGGCTTCGTCAACTAGTGACTCGAGCCTCGCGAGCCGGGCTCGCATATGCACCGGTCGTGGCGCATATATGTTGTGTGCACATGCACGAGGTTCTCCCACTGTCTCCAGAACCCACCCACTGCTCTGTACACTCTGTTATATAGGCGAGGCCCACGTGACCTACTACGTCACGCCACCCCTCGCTTGTTATAACAGTGAAAAGGCCGGATGACTCCCAAAGCCTTGTGTCTCCGTTTCCGCGTCTTCCCTTTACGGAAAACCCTTCTTCCTGTGGCGAGGCTAATCCTCTACCAAGCGTCCCCAAATAGATGCCACGAGGCACGCTACACTGCGCACACTACGCTACACTACGCACACGTTACACTGCGTCTTCTTAGAACTTCAAAAATGAAGACTTTTTTAAGCAATAAGAAAAAAGAAAAGAATAAGAAATTAAAGTGAGATTTTGCTTTCCAATGAAATTTGTACTCATAATCCGTCTTTTCAATAAGGTAATGTAAATTTTTGTAAATGTATATTAGTTATCGCGCAAAATTCCGTGCAATATTTGCAATTTTATAAAATTACAAAAACAATTTTTTTTCAAAAAGAGCTGCAAATTTTTTCCTTAACCTTTTGGTGATAATAGTGCTATATACATTCAATAAGATGACATAAATACCATATAGCTTTATTCTTTTGTTTTCTGAAAAATTGAAGAAATGTATTTTTTTACTTTTCTCATGTCATGAATACTTGCATTAACGAAAATTGGTTCACATGACTATATTTATGAGCACATGTACTTTAAATAATGTCAGTTAAAGTTCCTTGTAAAAACAACATTTTTGTGTGAAAATAAGCTCAAAATTCCACATTTTCAGGAACATTCAAACGCCATTTTTCCCAAATAGATTTCAATTTTTTCTTCACACTTTTACAACTAATAGTGCTAATTGTACTGTTTAATACGATAAAACGATCATTTTGCTGTATTCGTTTTTTCAAAAATTACACAAATATATTTTCCTAAATATCTCTCACGCCTATGCACATTTAATGCGATTTGTAAACACGACTGCATATGTCTCTGGAAGTGTTTGAAATGACGTCCTATGAAGTTTTTCGAAAACGCAATAGTTTTTCTGTGAAAAGAAGTTCAAATTTCGAATTCACGGTTACGCTTAAACACCATTTTTTTAAAAAGTGCTCCAAATGTTTCAATTAAAAATTTCTTGTATGACAAGATTTTTCTCTTCTTTAATACTTAGAAAACAATATTTCAATTCTTATATTAGAAAACCGAAATATTAAGAAAGTTGTTTAATAATAGCGGGGATAGATGGCAGCTGTCAAGTGAATGTGGCAAGCCCGAATAGCTAGCTGAAACCAAGGGAAATAGAAAACTGATTAGGATATGGGAAAGTGCCAAATGCCATTTTGTAGCACCGCTAGCTATGTCATGTAGTGTGTATTAGCTAGGAGAGGCGGCAATGGCGGCCAGTAAACTTTGGTTTGTCTTTAATAAATACATTGCACCAACATTGGCGATGAGAATGAGTTCTTGAAAGATATTTTTTATTATTAAATTTGAGAATAAGGAGGGGCACTTTATGTTTGCAGAATCCTTCAAGAAGTTACATAGACGTTTTCGGTAGAAGAGAAGCTCTGCTTACGCACGATCAAACAAAATTCTAAAATGGATCTTAATTCCACTTTGTATATCAGAAATGTAGATTGTCAAGACTATTCGTAATAATAGAAATTGGTTCACCACTTGTATAGTGATTATTATTAGTATTATAAGTAAATATAAAGAAAATAGGGAACTGTTTTAGTGGCACGCCCAACGTGGGGCAAATTAGTATAATTCCGAGGATTAATAAAAACACAAGCGTGGAGATCCATTACACTTCGTGTTGGGTCAAATGCTTTAGAAATCTCCAAGAACTAATAGTCAGCCTAAACACCGCAGGCGCTGAGTCGCTATGACAATTGGTGCACGCGGTGCAGGGTTAACCTTGAAACACTTCACAATTTCCCAGCAATTTACTGGTCACATGCATTTTTTTCGTTCTAGTAAAGCTCACACGAACCTTATTTCAATATTTTTTTGGAGCCGATCTGCATAATGTTGTTTCATGCAGAATCTGACCTCACACTTCCGACTGTAGATGGCCTTGATTTTTCGTTCACCTTCGTTTTTTCCGCCTATGTAGCCACGTGTTATAAGGGACAGCTCTTTCCCGCGCAGGACCTCAGTTGCCTGTCGTTGATGCCCCACCACCGCTTCTGTAGAGGGTGAGTCTTCGCCTGTGTCTAAAATTCATTCGCACTCTTACGATGCGGAATCAGTTGATTGATTGATGAGTCTTTTCTGACATGCCAACATCAACGGTCGTTAGCAGTGGCGGCTGCTCCTCAAGTATGGAGGGTGGCGTCCTCCCGAAAAAGATCAATCTCGGGAAGAGTTGCAGAAAGTATTAAACAAATATTTACATACGTAAACGTCTTCTTTAATGTCTGCATACCACCAGTACATTTGGAGATGCATTTAATTTTATGTGGCCGCTGATGCCAATGATCAATGCTTTTAGAACGAGCCCACTCGAAGGCTGTCGCTTCGCCGTCCGTAGCTGGAGCAGCCTCGTCAATGAAAGCATGAGAAAGAGTGATGGTTTCGGGTGCAGGGTAGCATGTCAAAGAGGTTCATTTGGAAGAATCCGCGTGTATTAACTAAGCTAAGAGTCTCTACCCTTTCATCTGATTTTATAAATTAGTTTGGTTCGCTGCAGATATTTCTTAATTTTCTTGTTTTCGTAAGCCCAATTTTACCTTTAGTCATGAACATAAAAGTTGTATTAGACAAGAATTAAGATCCCATAAGTTTCAGATTGGTAGTTCGGTATAGTTTGCCATTGTTCAAGAAATAGTTAAAGGAGACAAAATATCTAATTGCTCGGACACAAGTCGGATCCCTAAATTACAACACGTCGGAAAAAAACATGGTCGTTAGTCCAGTAGATGTAGTGCAGGTTTTCATTGCAAGCAGTGGCGGTGATATTCTCTGGCTGGAAGGTCACATGGACACGTCGGTTCGAGTTTCCTCAACCAGGTATCTCCTGGTATCCCTAGACATTCGCCTGGGGTTGATCGGAGAATCCATAGAAAACTACCGATTACAGATGTCTGCTAGAATTCTCCTTCAGACAACTGTTGATCTCGACCTAGCTAGTAGATAGGGTCAAAATTCCTGCCACCGTCACAATTGGAACCCTAGGACCTTCCGGTCAGAGGCACCGCAGTGACATCAATTAATGCCCCGGGCTACCTAAGGCAGTAATGTGGAAACAGCCTGTGGTACTTTTCCATTTAGCGAATTTACTTTTTGACATTCGTAAGTACGTAAATAAAGGATTTTACTGGCTTTAACATTTTCACATGAAATAATGTAGGTTTTCTTTTGCTCCTCCGAGTCTTTCCAAGGTGTTTCGGACGCTTCGTTTGCACGAATTGGGATTTCCCACTAGCACTGTTAGCAAAAGCAGAAGTAGAATAAAGAGGTTGGGAAAGCTTCGGGGGATATTTCTCGGAGTCCAAATACCAGTCCGTTTTTATAATTTTTGTAGTTATAAGTACTCACAGAGCATATGTTTTGGTAATGAGACTTCCCAGAAACTTAAAGACCGGCTCGTTGGAAAATGTTAGTAATTTTTAACTTTCTTACGCCGCTTACGGTTTAGTTTTGCTTACGGTTTAGTTTCAGTAAAGTAACTAGCAAAAATTCATTTATTAGGCTACTTTATGGCATTTTATTAATTTTAATTCTTTAAGACTCGGGAACATGGAGAGTTAAAGCTATCAAGCCAAGATACCTCAAACAATAGCACTTCTGGTGGGGTATTTTGCTACCCAATCCCAATTGAAAAGTGCTAACCAGTTCCCATCGGGATTTTTATTAAAGATCCCCATTGAGGGTTATAAAGAAACAAAATACTAAAAACCTCATTCACGAAAATTTTGAGTGCGGTTGAAGGTGTCAGCTGAAAAAGAGAAAGAAGCAGAACTTAACTTCCCAATATTAGAGAATTAATTAATGAACTGTGAGAATATTACTTTCCCAGCTCTAAAACACGTTTGAGATGACAGTCCACCATTGATTAATAACAACTTTGTAGGAGTCTGGTTAAGTCGTGAATGTCACGTGCCCTAAAGATATGACTTGAGGAGGGACGTGGCAGATTAAGAATCTGAAAGCCAACCAAACCCTTAGATGAACGCGCTACTCTACTCGCGAAGTGCAGGAATTTTATTACCTTCTGACGTTTAAGAAGAAATTCTTAAAAAGAGAAAGTTACGTAATGCTGAGCGAAAAAACGGCAAATTTTCGACAGAAAAACTCTTATTACAGTGCCTTGGTAACGAAGAAGTGGATAAATCCAGTTGCTAAATTTAGGAAAAAACTTCTCTAACACGTGGTGTTGCCAAACTCCTCGTTTTGTGGGTCTTTGATACCGAAAAATCGATTGACGGCAAAACGTGACCGTCCGTTCGTCTGTGATCAACAGTAGAGGAAAACCGTTTAGACAATTTTCTTCGCACTTGATATTTCCCGATCAATCTGGCTGACGTCGCAGCTACTTGAATTTGAAATTGATATTTTAATTTGGGGGAGACTTTACATGATACCCCAGGAATATTTTGAAAAAATGGCGCCATCGATTTTGATTACATATTGTTGGATACTCTGAAGGACGCTTAAAAAAATGTTGCAGGTCTTATGTTCATTTAAATGCGTGATTTTGCAAAAATTAAAAAACATTTCGGCTTTTTCCTATTACTACAATCATTAAGATACATATTTTTCTTAATGAAATGTGTTCATAAAAAACAAATCTTCAAATTATGTTATTTTGAATATTTTGAAAATATTAGTATTTTGGTGTAATTTCGCGACAAATATATTGGCCTGCTCGACTACGCTTTCTTATAAGTATAATCGAATAGTAATGATGTATACCTTCTTAGTGGATGGTAAAATTGTACATATAGAATTTTTTAATGAAATGTGTTTATCAAAAATAGGTCTTAAAATAAGCTTATCTTCAATTCTTTGTAAAAATCAGTATTTTCTGTGAAAATTGGTGACAACATAAAGGCCTGCTGCGAAACCAGTCGAAGACATTGGGCTAAAATACAGCAAGAATCAGGATTCTCACTCGTAACTAAAAGGCTGAGCACAGTTATTTTTCGATACATTTTAAACGTTTCTACAATTTCTTCTTGCGTTTCTAATTTTTATTTTTTTCCCTAATCTTTTCTTTTTGAGTGAGAAGCATGGTCCCTCTCGATCCGCCACTGCGACTACATCAGAAACATATCCAACAGCTTGAGTTAAACACTTAAATTTGTTATGATAAAAAATGGAAGTAATTTTTCTTTTATTTTAGAGCATTTTAAAAACATTTTAAGAGTATTTTATTGGTCATTTTTTGTGATGTTTGGTCATCAAAATCCACCCCCTAATTATTATTATATTGCCTCATCCTAGGTATTCTAAACAAATGCCAGACTGAGTCGAGGTGTGATCGGTAAACTGGGATAGTTTTTATTCAAAGAGATTTGGCCGAATTTTACAGATTATATAGAATGAAGCATGCTAAACTCAGTTAATGCTACAATACGATTTAATTCGTTTTAATGATTACACAGGCATACAAAAAAAATTGTCAGACCCAAAGACTTGACCCATGGTTCTCTATATTTGTTGAAGCGTTAAAACCGAAATCAACATACGCGTATATGGAAAAAATGTTTCAAGTTGGCTTGTCAAGTGTGGGTCTGTCAAGGTGCCACAGAATGGCAGACATCCCCGTAGTAGTTTTTTATTTCATTTGGTCTCTGCTAGCTACTTGGACTTGCCAAATATTCGTCCCTGTTGCCATCTATCGCCTCCCCAAGTACATTTTTTTATGTTCTTAATTTTTTGATATTCTAAAAGTAGAACGGAAATATAAATTTAAGAATATTAAAGAACCGTAAGATCTAGTTCTAACATGCAATTTCTTTTAAAATTTGGAGCTTTTTTCAAGAAATGGTCAGTAAGCGCTACTGTAAATTTAAAATTTGAAGCTCTTTTTGGCACGTATATTTGATTTTTTATAAACCTCATTTGAAGCACTTTAATACACAAATACAACAGGGTATACAAATTGTTAGAAATCTGTATATTAACGGCATGAGAAATCTTTCAAAAAATTACATTTGTGCAATTTTCGTAAAAATAAAAAAATTAAAATTTTCAATAATCTCTTTTGGTGTATTGGGTTAGTTCCCATACTTCCGAGCCATATATGACAATATTTTCTATTACGTTAGTGTATATATTTTTCTTTGTTTTCTTTGATAACTGGGAGTTCCAAAGAATTCGATTTAGCATATTAGTGACTCGTTTCCCTTGATTTATCTTATTATTTATATTATTATTACTTGTGCCTTTTGAAACTGTGACGCCCAAATATTTAGAATTATCACATAATTGTATTTTACGGATTCCAATGAGCAAATCATTTCCATATTCTCATGTTACCATATACTTCGTTTTGGACACATTTATTCGCAATGCCCATACATCAAATTCCTGTTTATATTTTGCTCATCCTCAGCCATGATGACTAGATCATCTGCGAAATGTAGAACATCCAGTTTTGATTCTCCAATTGGCATTCCCATTACACTGCGTTTCCTCCTCCATTCTCTCAAAACTTTGGCAATGAACATATTAAAAAGAGTTGGGGACATACAGTACCCCTGTCTCAATCCTTTAGAAATGTTTGTATCATCTGATACTTGTCTGTTTACTTCCACAACACCTTTACTGTCTTTATACATGTTTATAATGGTGTTAACTAATTTAAAATTATATTTTGTTCTAAAATTTTAAAAATCTCTCTAAGTAATACTGTCTTATGCTTTTTAAGGTCAACAAACAATAAATGAGAATCTCTTCCACAGGCTTTCCTTTTTTCTAAAATTTGATGGATGCAGAAAATTTTATCTACACATGAACGGTCAGTTGTAAAACCGCTTTTTTTCATATTTTCTATCCATAACTCTATTCTTCCTTTAATTATTTGCCCGTACAGTCTACTAATTGAACTTGTGACACTGAAGTCTCTATAGTTTTCACATTTTTTTTATTGTCTTCTTTTATAAATTGGTATTTTTCTGCTTTTTTCCATTCTTGAGGAATTCCTTCTTGATCAATGAGACATTTATTAAATAGGTTTACAATAATTTCTTTCATTTGATGCGGAGAGTGTTTTAACAGTTCAACAGGTATCGCTCCTGGGCCTGGAGATATGTTATTTTTCATCCCATTCAGAGCGTTCATGAAGTTCTTTTAGAATTATTTTTAGAATGTCATCCTGAATTTGTACATTATCTGCATTATAAGTGATGTACTTGTATTCTATTCTATCCTCTCTCAGAAGTTCTTGAAAATATCCTGCCTGTTTAACAGTGATTGGTGACAATCTATATTTGCATGACACATATGTTTATAGTTCTTTTATTGCTTTCCATGCCTCTCTAGACCTATTGCTTCCCATTAATCTATTTACTTCAGAGCATTTTGTTTCCCAAGCCTGTGAATTATCTCTTGCAACCAGTCTTTAAACTCTTCTATTGATATTACTATACGCTGTTCTATCTTTGGGGTCTCCTGAGCTTAGCCATTTTTTATATTTCACTTTCTTCTCTTCGATCATTTGCTTCAAGTCTTCATTAAACCAGAGTTTTTCTTTCAGTTCTCACCTAATGCTTCAAATGATGCGTCATAAATTACTGTTTTTATTTGTTCATATAGTTCACTTGCTGGACGATTTACATTTATTTGCAATTTATTTGCCAATCTAAATTTATATAAGAAACTAGTCGACTCATTTTGTAAGCTATCCAACTGATATATATTTTGGTTACATGAATAATGAGTTTCTCGTATTTTGAAGTTTTGGAAGTTTAGTTCGTGAAAAAAATAAATAAGAGCTCTAACTAAATAGTGGTCGCTACCACTATTCTTACGTCCTGGCATTTCAGAAGTTTTCTGTGTCTTAATATTACATAATCCATTATTGACTTAATATTTCTGGTAGATAGCGTCCTCATATAATTATGGATATCTTTGTTTCTATAAAACCCACTCATGATTTTAAGATCCATCTGAATACATAAATTTATTAATCTCTCTCCATATTTATTACATACTTTTTCTCCATAGTTAGCCACTATATTATTATTGGGTCCGATTTAAGGCTGCTTAGAGTTTTTAAAATGTTTATATTTTTACGGGAATGGGATGTTGACCCACAACCCAACCTCCAACTTGGCAGGCCAGGATTTGTTAGGGGTTTTCTCCCCTAGAGAGGTTAGCTCCACGCTTTTCTGAGTCCTCTCTACCCATGGTTTTGTTTCAGGGTTTCCCTCCCTTAGTCTTTGGGGGCTCCATCCCCTCCTGCAAGGCAGCAGGTTGAAGTCAGAAAAGAATAAGAAGATACAGAAGTAGATAAAAAGACAGGAGGGAGAAAATATAGAATAAAATAAGGAAAGAGGAGAGAAGGAAATAATGATTCCCTAGCCCTCGCAACCTAATAGCATCGGGGTCGAAAAACACAAGAAACCAAGATTGGTCAACTAGGAAAGAATAAAAGAGTATGGCACAAAGGAAGAATAGCCATGCCATTCTAGTAAAGGGACCACATTTATTGCTAGTTCCCGTTTGTGGGGGAGAGGGAGGGACAAGGGAACCGGGCTCGACGGCCTTTGGATAGAGGAGATACAGAAGTACTGGTGGGTCGATGTGAGACAGCCCTTCGTCTGGCTCCTCAGCTGAGACCTGTATGGATGCCCCTACCGTATAACATGGGTGCCCCTACCGGTAGCATCGTTGATCGATTCTCAAACCCATCATCAATGCTATTCTTGTATGCCCTGAGCTTAATAAGAGCATCGCCCGTACGGTCAGTGCATTGCGCCCGCATAATCCTCGCACGTACAATCATCAAAAAATCAAAAATCTGTTCTAAAATTATTTCTCTTTAAAAAAGTCATGTACAATTTTTACATTCTTGCGTAGGTGGATGTCGCCATGAAGATCCGCCTAGAGGGTAACACAGGGGTCGCGCTGTGCGATGGGTCTTTACGACTCATTGCAATACGTAGCTTAGAAAAATATTTAAGTTATATAGAAAAGTATATTACATAATTACAGTTATATAATATATGTAATGTAATATACACTTATATTAATACAAAATAATATAT
Organism: Gryllus bimaculatus; assembly: GCA_017312745.1. Lineage (NCBI taxonomy): Eukaryota > Metazoa > Arthropoda > Insecta > Orthoptera > Gryllidae > Gryllus > Gryllus bimaculatus. Next base: position 3,547,855 of record BOPP01000119.1, on the reverse strand, counting down.
GATATTATGTAATAGCTATATTACATAAATATTCTTATCAAGATTAGAAACTTGTGAAGCTAAAACAGCAAATAATTTGTTGCAATAATACTCGTATTTCAATTTTTGAAAATTCAGAGTGTTCCACGAGAATGATATCTGCATCATTTCTAAATGTTCCATCCGTGGAAAAGCGGAGAAATAAATAGGTGCGCTTTGTGAAAAAATATTTTAACGACATTAATTTCAAGCCCAAACTATGCAAAAACTAGTACTGTTTTCAATACATTGTTCATCATCTACTTTTAAAAGAGCTAATTTTTTTATAACTAGTGTTGTTTTAAGAAAAATTCTCTACTCTCAATTTTGTAGTTTTGATATGCAATTTTCGAAGAGAGTTCGCTGGGAATGAAACTAGAATACTATTTTTTACCGTCATTTTATATATGCCAAAATTAAGTAGAAAATTTAGTTTTGAGAAACGTGTTTGAAAAAATGGGTTTATTTTTTAAATTACCTATTTCTCTCAAAAATACGCGAAAAGTACTCATATTTTTTAAAATGTATACAGGACATTATTTGAATACCTGTGTTTAAAAAAAGATTTTTAAGGAAAAACTAGAGGATCTACAACAGCATATACTTCTTCTCATGATGACAAATACTTATTCATTCAAATAATATATTAACGTATTGTAATTTCTCTCAGGCTAAAAATTTAGTTATAACTTGAAAAATTTTAATTCAAACTAACCACCTCTCGTGCTTTTCTGCATTTATTTTCATTCTCAGGAAGAGTTGTCATTTCTTATTTTCAGAAATGACGAGCATAAATAAATTTAAATGTTACAGTATTTATAGAACATAATACAGATATGTAAGAATAATTTCACACAAGTCTATATTGATTCCATTTGAAGTGAGCTATCAATTTTTAATACCACAATCACAGACTAAAACTTCTTAAAAAATATAAGTGTGTCTATTAGTTCTAAGTTAAAATGTATTACCTCCTTCAATCTATATCTCTTCATAAGAATATTATCTACAAAATAAAATCATAATGACTGACGACAATGAGATGAATTCGAAGAATTTTCAAACATCTGTTGTAACAAAATTTTACGAATTTGCATCGCCCAAAACAAAGAGCTCAAAATTTGAATTTATAGTTCCGAACTTTTGAACTATTTCGAACGCATTTTTTGAAACTGCAGAGTGCGCCGAAACGACAATCACCACCACTATCTTAACAATTTTTTGCAACATGCGAGTATAAAAATGAAAGACAAAATTTAAAGCACTTTCAGGGAAAATTGTTTAAAATGGATTTAAAAATGCTTATCTTACATATAAAATTACGCAAAAGATATTCATATTTACAAAATATTCAACATGACCTCTTTTAAATAACGGCATTTGATGAACACATTTCAATTTTGGAAAACCCCCTTCAAAATTGTAGTTGTTGGAAAACGCCGAAAAAATGCAAATTTTGGAAATTTTCTGAAAAGGGGTATTTTTAGTGAGACCTGTACCATTCTCTCAAACGTCCTTTACTTTAACCAACTAACAAAATTGCGCAATTTAAAAAATAACAAATACAAGATTTTCTAAAACACGGCACCAGAGTTTTGTTTAAACTTTTGGTAGGGATAGTGCAAAATGTACGCTATGAGATGCCATAAACATAATTTTGCTCTATTCTTTTGTTTTTTCAAAAATTAGAAAAATGTATTTTTTAGTTGCTTCTCATGACGTTAGTGGGGATTTGTTCACATTATTATATTTATGAGTACATGTTCTTTAAATAATGTTTCATAAAGCTTCTCTAAACTCAACCGATTTTTGTGAAAACTAGTTCAAAGTTTCGCATTATCAGAAAAGGTTCCAACGCCATTCTCAAAAAAGGGAGTAATTATTTTTCTTGAAACATTTCGAACCAATAGTGCTAACTACACTCGTTAATATGGCGTAAGTTTATTTCGTTTTTTGGGGGGAGGGGTTCAAAAATTACAAAATTGTATTTTTATAATTAATCTAAAACAAGATAACAGTAAATAACTTTGAAGTCGTAGGCTTCCGCGACCAGAGTCATGTGGGTGATCTGGGCTGTCCGGGTGACGCCGCGTCGAAGGCTGAGTTGCCGGCGTTTCGACCATCCTGTCGTGGTCTTCCTCAGGGCTGGTAATACCGCGGCGTCACCCGGACAGCCCAGGTCACCCACAGTAAATAACTTTTCAAGCCTTTAACATGAACATTTCCCACGATTTAAGAACATTATTATTTCATTTCTGACACGCAATTCTTGAAAAGAAGTTTTTCGAAAACTCAATAGTTTTCTGTGAAAAGAAGTTCAATTTTCGAATTTGACGTTTAAACGCCATTTCTTTTAAAAACGCCTCCAAATTTTTCAAAGAAAATTGCCATTTAGGACGCGGTTTTACTGTTATTTAATATTCTTAAAATAATATTTCTGTTCTACTATTAAATTACCGAAAAATGAAGAATTAAAAAAAAAATACTTTGCACGGCGATAGATGGCAGCCGGCAAGAATATGCAGCAAGTTCGAATAACTAGCCAAGACCATAGGCAATAGAAATCTAATACGTGTGTGCCATTCTTAAGACCCACTACTTTCTTAACAACATGTGTTCATAAAAAACAGATCGTCAAGGTCATGTTGATGTTTTTGAAAATATGAGTATTTTTCCGAGAAACATGATTGTCCATTCCCAATTGACTGCACTTCGTCTCCTACGTCGTAAATGTTCTTCATGCTACCTTACAACAATTTTTGAAAAAAACTTTGTAGCTATTTTTATTTTCCCGCCTAACGAATTGTTTCGTAAGAAGAGAAAGTTACGTAATCGTGCGCCAATTTTCGCCAGCAAAGCTTTTATTGCCGGGCTCTGGTTACGAAAAAGTATATAAATCCTGTTGCTAAATTTCGGGAGGGAAATCCTCCAGCACATGATTGGTTCTTCATACTGAAAGACCGATTGTCATCTAAACATCAGTCTATCCGTTTGTCTGCCTGTTTGCGCCTTGACCGTCAGCTGGTTTTCTTCAAAATTGATATTCCCCGATTGATCTTAACTCTCTACATGCTTTGGGAGTTTCTAACGCGTATTGGATTGCTGAAATTGAATCGGGCATTTACGTTGTAATGACGTTGTCCGAGTTCAATGCACGCGGCACTTCTGTGGCGTAGTGTTATGACGGCACGTAGACTGAGGTCTGAGGTCGGGGATATATGTGAATATATGTCTTGACGTTCTATTTCTGGCCATTCTCGTCCCCATTTCGTCTTCCATCAAAGCGAAAAAGGGGAGAGGGGTGACATTCCATCGACGTGAATACTCCTGACCGGGCGAACATACCGAACATGCACCCAAGACGGCGGTGCTTTGCGGAACTAAACATCCCGAGCCTGTATGGACAGACCGCTCCCTCCGTTTCCGCAGTGGGCCACAACGCCTGGTCTCTGCAGTCACCAGTGTGCCTCGGGTCCCCTATTGAGGCCACAAGGCATTGCTTTTTTCACAGCATTAGGCATGGCTTGAAGAAATGAGCTAAGAAAGAAGCTGCTTTCACTAGTTGCTGTCTAAAAATCTTTATATCTTCAGACATGTCGACGTTGAAGAACGATCATTACACGATTCCATACAGTCCTGGTAAGACGCCGTACTACTTCTTCTTTCATAATGATTCACATACAGGGTTGCCAGATTGGGCGGAAATCCGCATAATGGGCTGGATTCGGGGCTCTTCTCGCCGTTTAACGGGCTCTCTTTCGCCGGCCAAAGGGCCGAAATACATGAAAACGTTCTCCTTTTTAGGCGGGTATTCAGATAACGAGAAAATTTTCAAAATACAACCACAACGATGTTGAGAGTGAGTTTGATTTTTTTTTAGTTTTTTACATTATGCATTATTTTTTAATAATCATTTGTTAATGCGTTTAAATTTACTTTGAGAAGTGCGTGACGTGAGAAGTATTAGACCTCTCCTATGGGGTGTGGTCTAAAAGCAGTGAAAGTCATTGCGTTTTTTCGTGCAAAACATCATATATCACATTTGCAGTACTTGCAGTTAATTTTAGAACACTCTATTTAAAATTAGTCGTGTTTTGAAAGTACGGTGTCACTTTCAGCGTTTGCTGTTAAGCCTTAGGGAATAAGGTGGCATATGTAAGGATTTCTGTAATAATCTTTTTATGCGTGAATATTTATGAGAAGCAAGGAGAGTGAAAAGGAAAAAGCGAGGAAATTATTTTAATCCATAAGTATTCCTCCCATCTGCTGTAATCATACGAATAGTCATAATTAACATTTAAATATTAAGATACACCTTATTATTACAAAAAGTATAAGATTTTACATAAACTATTAATTACAATGTTTGCAAACAAACAATGTAAATCAAGCATTTCGTAGGGTCACTACCCAAAATATTTTCAAATAGCTTCAATGCAATCACTTTAATGCAAATTCAAGTTTCACTTCAAACGTTAAATTTTTCTTATTGGGCGGATTTACTGCCATCTAACGGCGGATGTTTGTAAGAAGCATCTGGCAATCCTGCTCAATAAAATTCCTTACTTAATTTAAATTCTCAAGCGAAATAAACCCGAAAGAAAGTAGAACTTTTGGGAAGGTTACAGGTCACGTTCGGATACCTAGCATATTTATTTTTCCTACTTTTAACGTGGCGTCGCCTGACGTCTTATTTTCACATAACACAAACAATTTTAAAAAGATTTCTCCGATCGCCTCCTTTTCACCAGTTGATTTGGTCACGTGTTTGAAAAATTAGTGTATCATAATTCATGCTTGAAGAGATCATTGCATTAACTTTAACCACATAATAAAGTTTATAATACCACACATTGGTAAATACTCACCTCTTTTAATTTCAGACGCCGAATGACAAGATGCTGCCAACGGTGGTGATGGGGCTAGCGCTATTGGCGCTCATCATAGTGTTGCCTTACTATCTGATGTTTATGTCTGGAAGGGCTCGACTAGTGTCGTCTGTTCCTGGACCCATACCTCTCCCTTTCATTGGGAATGCACTGGAATTTGGGATGAACGGCGTAGGTAAGTTACATATGTTTTGAATAAAGTGCGAATGTTGCTAATTCCGTCAATGGTCACGTTATTCAAAATGGGTGAATAAAACAGTAAGAAGAAACAGCATTGAATCTTATTTCGGACTTTCACCGGATGATGCCTACAATTACAGTTGGGGTCACAGTAAAGTGCTTTACTGCGACTAAAAATAGCAGATGTGGGATTAAAAGGCATCAGACTACTCATGTAATGCAAATAATGTCCCTTCGTATTTTTACCCTTTGAGATCGAAGCTTACGGTTCAAGGTTATTCAGCTTAGGGCAATACCACGAATTCCATATGAAGGTAATTTTATGAGCAGCATTGTATGGTCAATAATGTCAAAAATTTACGAAAAATCTCACTAGTATTGCTACAGAATGACGTTTCAGAATTCGTTTTATTTCCTTTGGTCTGGGCAAGCTATTCGGACTTGACACATACTCTTGCCAGCTGCCATCTATCGCCGCTCAAAGTAAAAGGGGGTGTTTTTGAAATTTTCTTAATTTTTCGGTTTGGTAATAATATAATAAAAATATTATTTTAAGAATATTAAAAAAGCGTAAAACCTCGTCCTATATGAGAATTTTCTTTGAACATTTGGAGACATTTTAAGAAAATCGCGTTTAAGCGTTACCGTAAATACGAAATTTGAACCTTTTTCACAAAAAAACTATTAAGTTTTCAAAAAACGTAATTTGAAGGACTTTAAATACAATAAATAGTGTTTGCAAATTGCTGGAAATGTGCGTATTACCAGCATGAGATATCTATCAAAAAGATTACATTTGTGTATTTTTGAAAAAAATAAATAAATACCACGAAATGAAAATTACGTCGTATTAAACAGTGCAATTAGCACTATACGTTGAAATGTTTGAAGACAACATTTGGAGTTTTTTATGAGAACATGTCGTTTGAGCGCTTCTGAAAATGTAGAATTTTGAGCTAGGTTTCACAAAATACTGTTGAGTTTTTAGGAAACTTTATCTAACATTATTTAAAGCACATGTACTTCTTAAGTTTACGTTTACACGTTAATGGAAACAAATTGCCGATAATACAAATATTACTAACGTGAGAGACAAGTCCAAAAATTTTTTGTATGTTTTGAAAAAAGAAAATAATAGAGAATAAACGTTTTTGTCATCTTATAAAGTGATTATAATACTATCCCTTTCAAAAGTTGAAAGAAAAACATTGGACCCGTTTTTGATAAAAGTTTTAGTATTTTTTAAATTGCAAATTTGGCACCCAATATTGCTCGAAAACTACTAACATTTTCTCAAAAAATGTACATGATCTTAATGAAAGAAATAATTATGTATAGATAACAAAGTTTATATTGAAGAAAAACCTCAATCTTCAATTTTGTAGTTGTAGGAAGATGCGAAAAAAATCAAACTTTTGCAAATTGAAGAAACCCTCGTCGATTAGTTTCGAAACAAAATTTTGAGATTTTGAAAAACATTCTTTAAAATTGGGGGTACTATACATGAAGCTCCCGGGACATTTTCAAAATTTCTCGAAAACCGCTCAAAATATTTCTTTTATTTTCTTGTAAGAATAGAGTGAATAGAAGTCCGTTTTTTAGGTTTAACTTAGGTTAAAGTTTGAATTTTCCGAACTTTCAAAAGTTTTAATTTGGTTCGGTGTTTTTCTACAACTACAAAATTGAAGATAGATATTTTTTCTTCAAATGATTTTTTTTCTTTTACACTTCTTTCAGTAAGATGATGTACATTTTTTGAATTGTTGAGTAGTTTTCGCGCAATTAAGTATTATATGTGCAATTTAAAAAAATAAAAAAAAAAGTTTTCTCGAAAACGGCTCGAAGTTTCTAGTTTAAACTTTTGATAAGGATAGAGATAAATGAAATAAGATGATATAAACGCCATATTGCGCTATTTTTTTGTTTTTAATTAGAAGCATTTTTTTACTAGACTCTCATGTCGTGAATGTAGCGGCGACTTCTTAACACTTATGCCCTTGCGAGTAAATGGTCGTTTAATGATGACTTATAAAGTTTATCAAAACCTCAACAGTTTTCTTTGACAACAAGCTCAAATTTTACGTATCTTTCAGAACATACAAACGCCATTTTCTTAAAAACGGCTCAAAATATTTTCATCATACTTTGCGTACAGATAGTGTTAATTGCGTTGTTTAAGTGGACATAATATAATATTTGCTGTATTATTTAATTTTTTCAAAAATTACACAAACCTATTTTTTTAAATAACTCTCACACCGTTCATATGCTAATTTCCAGTGACTTTTTAAAAAAATATACCATTTTCTAGTAAAAGTGCTTCAAATGACTTCAAATGATTTTTTCGACATTAAAAAAATCTGTGAATAACAGTTTCAAATTTATAGTAACGCTTAAGGCTAAATGTCCCGACACTAGTACAATTTGTAGCCACCATGTGGCAGCACCAAAATAAGTAAAATTTACTTTACCGTCTGAACCAAAAGTCCGATTTTCAATCTGTAAACGGCATTTGACGCCTCTTTAAAATAGAATTTACACTACGATGCTCTTTTTCCAAAAATCTAAAAAAAGCGAATTTGAAATTAATTCTCAAACTTTCGAGAACAAATTTAAAAATGTGGGCTTATAGCGCGATGACGACATACTTCCTGAATCCAACTCCGTCACAATCATGCAAATCGGACGAATATGAGCGTCGTAAAGTGAAATTTACGAAAACCCTCGCCTCCCTTCCCCTTCTGCGCCGTTGCGTCACCCACCCGATTGTTGTGGGCCCTCTGTCAAGGCGGTGGCACGGCCAGGCTCGGCGTCGTGCGGCCAGTCCCGACGGAGGAAGCGATACTTGCGGGACACGCAAGCCACACACTCAGTTTATGCGTTGGTCACTTTGTATCTCAATCTATTTTTCCACGGATATCAAACTAGAGATTCTGTACTACTATTACAGACCAAGGTAAACGGTCTGTAATAGTAGTACATAACTATCTTTTTCACATATTTCTGTCTTCCTTCGAATACAATCTTAAAATTTATTCAGGCATTACTCAAAATATCGTGTCTGATTTGGAACTGGTTTGAAAAAAATGAACTAATTCTGTAAATATCGACATTATTCCATCTTCTCACTTGTTATTTTAGATATAATTTACTATTAACGTCTTCTGTTATCATTCCATCTTGCTCTAAGATCTTCCGTTGTCAAATAGCGGAATGAATGAGCGTAGTATACGCACGAGCTCTTTTATCAACTCGCTTTTTGATCTCAAAAAGACGTTTTAATGCTTTAAAGAGTTCATCTGGTGAATCTCTAAATTATATACAATACAATAACAAATACATTTATTATTTACAAAAATATATCCCCACCTCCCGAAAAATAATCGGCTGGATCCACTCCTACTGTGTCACCTCTCCTAACTCCGTAAGTGGAAGGCAAAAACACAGACCCTCGTATGTCATCGGAAGCGACCGCAGATCCTGCACAGATCTGGAGTCTCCCACGGCAACGCTTCAGGGAGAGAGGTGAAACGATGTGAGAAGGACTTGAATTTTCATGACGCGAGCTACAATTACTGGTAACATTGGGGAACGTTATATCTCGTAAACTAAAAAGTAAATTATAATTTTGAATTTCTTGGTTCTTTTTATGTACGTAGCCGCAGTCATCTACAATGTAATTATAATAATAATAATTATTATTATTTCTATTCACATTTATTCAAAAGCACCGAAATCAAGGTGTGACTGTGAGATCGCAGTCGCTAGGACAGACATGCAATACTTTCACAACCTCTGTTGTACAGACTAACAGGCAGATAAAAAGAGATAACACAAAGTTTTGTGATTGACCAACGTAATTCTAAACGTTTGTACATGATGTTTGTGACACGAAAAAAGTAAATTACGAAAAATGAGTGGTTGCCTCTGCGACTTCTTGCACTGAAGAGTGGTGCAGTTTTATTGAAAGAAATGTTTACAAACACTCAATTGTACTTGAATTACAGTGCAGTATACTCCTCAGTGCCCCCTCCCCCACGGCCACTTTACTCGAGTTCAGGCTTGTTCGTGCCCTAGTCCCTGCTCTAGTCCTTTGCGGCAGGTGGCGATGAAAGACCAACCCCCCGATGCATTCGGAGCAACAACCTGCTCAATAGCTTTCACAATGGAATGACTGAATCAGACCCGTAGAGAAAATGCAATATTTTCGCCGTGAAATATAAAGAAGTTCCACAAAATCTTGGAAACTCGGACATCGAAGTGAAGATTCGATGGATTATATAATACGATATAAGATATACTATAGTATACATACTTTGGTTTGTGCGTGTCTATTGTTATTATTATTATTATTATTATTATTATTATTATTATTATTATTATTATGTACAACGGAGTCGTTATATTTCTTTCTTTTCAAACATTATATTTCTCTGCAAAGAAAACAAATGACCAGACGAAAGTCAGAAAACTCTGCGGGGATTCCAGCCCAGACCAAGACAAGATATGGAAAAGTTTATTCAAGAAAAGAGTGAAGAAGGGGAAGAACATTACAACAAATGGATATCTTAAGAAATTTTCCATATCATCCGAAATATGACCATGGACTGTAAACCATCAATGGCGAATGTTAAGAACGAGAACGACAAAATAAATACAACAAAAGATATCACGAAAAGATGGGAAGAATACGAAGAAGTTAAATGATAAGGGCTTACAAATAGAGTAGTGTATAAGTATAGATGATTACGAATAAGAACCTGAGATCAAAGAAATGAATTGAGCGACTGAAAAATGGGAATTCAACGGCTGTAGATAATATTGCAATCGAAGTATTCAAAGATACAGGGGAGAAATCTTGGCGAAACTAACACAATTATGCCATGTGATCTGGAAAAGAAAATAGTGAACAACATATTTGCAACGCACTATAATTATTCTATTACCAAAGAAAGAAGAAAGCCGAGATTGTGCAAATAACAACACAATTGCAAGAATACTGCGTAATTCAGTCAATAGACAAAAGACATTCCTCGGAAAAAGAAAAAAAAAGGATTTTAAAAATGTTGTTGATGTAAGCATATACTTTCTTAAGATTTTCAAAAACAATTCACATCGAAAGAAACCTCGTTTCTATCTCCTCTGAAAAGTAGTGTAGATTACATTACGTCGCGTAAGCGTTAGCGTAAAGCATATCCTAAGATCATACAGAAAAAGATTTCCTTGGTTTTTAAACTCGTTTGAATGTTCCATATTATTTATATCATTGTGTCCGATATGTCACGTCTAACTGGTTTTGCATACTTCAATTTCTACAGATAACTTTTTCTAGAAAGTCCAAAAGTTTTTAAAAAACAAAGAAAATGGAAGGTAAAACACGTTCCAAATGCAAGCAAACATCAAGGAGTTATCAAATTGCATCATTACCCTTTATTGATTTACGTAGTCTGGATGAAATGACTCACCAGAAATTATTTATTCCCTTCAAAATTATACAAATATAACATATTTATTTTATATCAAAATAATTTACCAATGAAGCTGGGATAGGTCATGATTCATACTATCTTATTTCTTTGCTTGTTACGGCGTTGGAGTCAGGATACAGCTCAACAGACCGCTATTTTACCACTTTTTTAAAATTTGAAGTCGTAGGCTTTCTCGGCCAGAGTCATGTGCGTGTCCGGGTGACGCCGCGTCGGAGATTGTTGCTGACGTTTTGACCATCTTGTCGTGGTCTTACCATGTCCATACCATCTTATGGATGGGCATACCAGCCCTGAGGAAGACCGCAACAAAATGGTCGAAACGTCGGCAAAACAGCCTTCAATGCGACATCACCCGGACAGCCAAGATCATGCATTTTTTTAAATGTGTCAGAAAGTACGAAAACATTTAGCCTTAAGGCTAAATGCACCGCAAAATACTTGTACGAAAATTCAATAGATCGCAGCACTATCACAGGGGAATTTACTTTACTGATAACGTCTGAACCAATGGTCCGATTTTCGATCTGTAAACGGCATTGGACGCCTTTTTAAAATAGAATTTACGCTACGAAGCCGTTTTGCCAAAAATCTAGCAAAATTTGGAATTTAAAATCAGTTCTCAAACTTCCGAGAAAAATTAAAAAATGTGGGCTTATAGCGCGATGGCGGCATGCTTCCTGAATCCAACGCCGTGACAATCGTGCATATCGGACGAATAGGAGCGTCGTAAAGTGAAATTTAGGAAAACGCCTCGCCCCCCCCCCCACCTTCTGCGCCATTGCGTCACCTACCCGAATGTTGTGGGCACTCAGTCGGCATGGTGGCACGGCCAGGCCAGGCGGCGTGCGGCCAGCCCCGGCGGAGCAGGCGGGATACGCAAGCCAGACAGTCGGTTTATGCTTTCGTGACTTTGCATCTCAATCTATTTTTCCACAGATACCAAACTAGAGATCCTACACTACTACTACAGACCGAGGAACACGGTCATATTTCCGTCTTCCTTCGAATACGATCCTAAAATTGTTTGAGGCATTACTCAAAATATCGATTCCGCCTTGGAACTGATTTTTTAAAAAAATAACCCATTCTGTAAATATCGCCATTATTCCATCTCCTCACATTTCATTTTAGATATATTTTACTTCTAAGGTCTTCCGCCTTGCTCTAAGATCTTCCGGGTTCAAATACCGGGAAGAATAAGCGGTGTATACGCACGAGTTCTTATATCCTAGAACTCGATTTTTGATCTCAAAACGACGTTTATCTGCTTTAAAGAGTTCATCTGGTGAACCACTGTTCCCAAGTAAAATAGCCGAAGATGATTTTTAAAATGTTTTCGTACTTGCGGAGTAATTAAAAAATGAGCGTGATCTTGGCTGTCCGGGTGACGTCGCGTCGAAGACTATGTTGCCGATGTTTCGACCATTTTATCGTGGTCTTCCTCAGGGCTAGTATGCCCATACATATAGGGCTGGTATGTCCATGACATACCAGCCCTGAGGAAGACACACGACAAGATGGTCGAAACGTCGGCAACACAGCCTTCGACGCGGAGTTACCCAGACAGCCAAGATCATGCACATGACTGGCCGTGGAAGCCTACGACTTCAAATTTAAAAAAGATGGTAATATAGCGGACTTGCGAGCTGCATCCCTTCTCCAACGCCGTAACAAGCTTCGAAATAAGATATATCAGCTTACTTGGTAAATGGTTTTGATATATAATAAATATTTTATATTTCTATAATTTTGAAGGGAATAAATAATTTCTGATGCGTCATTTCGTACAGACTACGTAAATGAATAAAGTGTAATGATACAATTGGATAACTCCTAGATGTTTGTTTGCATTTAAAGCGTGTTTCCCTTCCATTTTCTTTGTTTTATAAAAAGTGGATTTTCTAGAAAAACTTTATCTGTTGATTTGCAGTATGCAAAATCAGTTGGACGTGACTCTTTCGTGTCGTATCGGCCACTATTATATAAATAATATGGAACATTCAAACGAGATTAAAAACGAAGGAAATCTTTTTCTATGAGTATGATCATATGATATGCTTTATGCTAACGCTTACTCGACGTAATGTGATCTACACAACTTTCCAGAGGAGATAGATAATAGGGAGTTTTAGCGCCACGCAGAAGGTAATATCCTTAAACTCTATTGATCACGTGACTAACGCTCTTACACGGTCGTAATGAACAACGTTCAGAAGAGTTTTAGCAATTGCGATATTGCGTTATGCATTATAACAAAGGAAGCATTCCAAGCGTTGAACAGAGAAATTGCATAATATATCAAAGAGTGTAGGCTAAGGATAAGACATTTAAAACACGTTACGAGTCAACAGAACAACAAATATACATTGTGCATGGACCCTCCGTGATGAGTATGCAGTCTGAAATTTGGAATCTGCTTACCTTGAAAATATAGGAAATACCCTAAAACAACGTTCGTTATGAGCGTAAGGCATAACCAACCGCGAAGATATGATTTGAACTCCTTTTTCGCGAATTTCTTTCCCGTCACCTCTCCAACATATCCCGTTAATTCTTGCCATCGTTATGGAGTTAGTAAGGAATAATTGTAACTGCCTCACATACGAGAATCGGTGTACGAGAGTTGGAAAAACTCAACCAAAGCCCCAAAAGTGTTTTTAGGCGGCCATTTTGCTGCTTGTAAGGTGACCGTAGAGACCCCCACAGGCGTGCACTATTTATGAAGGTATAAGGTCGTACCTTAGGCCTAAGGTAAGACGTTATGTCTTCAAGGACCGTCACGTGACTGTTAGTGCATAACGCCGCTACCTTACGCGTGGCGCTAAAACTCCCTAATGAGATTTCTTTCAATGTGAATTGTTTTTGAAAATTTTAAGAAAGTATATGCTTACATCAACAACATTTTTAAAATCTTATTTTTTTTCTTTTTCCGAGGGATGATTTTTGCCGATTGACTGAATCACACGGTATTCATGCAATAGTGTTGGTATTTGCACAATCTCGGCTATCTCCTTTCGTTGGTAATGGAATAATTATAGTGCGTTGCAAATCTGTTGTGCACTCTTTCCTTTTCTAGATCACATTGTATAATTGTGTTAGTTTCGACAAGATTTGTTCCTCTGTATCTTTGAATAGTTTGATTTGAATATTATCTACAGCCGGGGACTTCCCATTTTTCAGTGGTGTTGTCACCCAATGCATTTCTTCTATCTCTCGTTCTTTTTCGTAATCATCTATATTTATCCACTTCTCTATTTGTAAGTTCTTCTCTTATAACTTTTTCGTGTATTCTTCCCATCTTTTAGTGATATCTTCTTTTGTCGTATTTATTGTGTCGATCTCGTTCTTAACATTTGCCATTGTTGGTTTACACTCCGTGGTCATATTTCGGATTACCCGAAAATTTCTTAAGATTTCTATTTTTTATGTTCTCCCACTTCTTCGCTTTTTTCTAGAAAAAACTTTCTTTATCTTGTCTAGGTGTTGGCTGGAATACCGTATAGTTTTCTGACTTTCGTCTGGTCATTTGCTTACTTTGCAGAGAAATATAATGTTTGAAAATAAAGAAATATAACGACTCCGTTGTACATAATAATAATAATAATAATAATAATAATAATAATAATAATAATAACAATAGACACGCACAAACCAAAGTATGTATACTATAGTATATCTTATATCGTATTATATAATCCATCGAATCTTCACTTCGATGTCCGAGTTTCCAAGATTTTGTGGAACTTCTTTATATTTCACGGCGAAAATATTGCATTTTCTCTACGGGTCTGATTCAGTCATTCCATTGTGAAAGCTATTGAGCAGGTTGTTGCTCCGAATGTATCGGGCGGTCGTTCTTTCATCGCAACCTGCCGCAAAGGATAGGGCAGAAACTAGGGCATGTACGAGCCTGGACTCGGGTAAAGTGGCCGAGGAGGTTTGGGGGCACGGGATTTCCAAGTCCGATATGGCACTGCGACTGTGGTTCACAAATAGACAACGAGGAGAATGCTCACACCAAGTTCACTTATCGGATCGCTTACTCGGTGCCCTTCTCCGCTTTACACTTCCTGCTCAACGTCCACGTGTCTACTGCGTCTGTTCATTCCCAAGCGACCTCATTCTTTTAGTTGGGAGCTTACTTGATTGCGAGGTTGAGGAATGCGCTAGATATTCGTGGAAGCTGCCCTCCCCCCCGCCTAATCTGCAACTACTAGCTGTCCCAAATATCTTACGCCAAGTATCCATAGACCAAAATGAAAACATCATACGAGAATAAGGAAAACAAATAAGCATAAGTGAATGCCATCAATGTGGATTTTTTAATCTTCAGAATATGACCTTCTCTTACCAGGAGTACTCAAGCCTGCCCCCCCCCGTTTTCAAATCCTATTTTTAAATTGATATCACAGTTCGAACAGATACTTAAGTATAGTTTACTACCCGAAAATTGCTGTTATGCAGCGTGTGTTAATGAACGCCCGAATTCTTTCCTTCGTCACATTTCTTAAGAACGAGATGTATAATTTCCCTAGCTGTGTATTGTTTGGCCTTTACGACGAACAGAAGCCGTACCGTTTCACCAAAAGTCACAAACCAAATTAAAATGAATACGCTGTACACTTGTGTTACGAACAAAAAGCAAACAACATGTCGCTTATTGAGTTCATGTCTTCTCAGTACAAGAAACATTCTATATTAGATGAAGTGATATTGAATCTCATAATGTTGTCAAAGCAGATAGACTATTTATTTAAGTAGTATGCAAATTGAAAAACACGTCAATATGCCCTCTTGCGAGAGCACCTTCGTGAAAACTATGTGCAATTTGTTTGGAATATTTGCGTGGCGAATATTTTTTATCAATTGTTGGCAAAATCGCTTATTTCTATCTGTATTCAGATTTTTAACTTTGTTGCATAAGTATTGACGTCTGCAGCGTGTCTCCAAACCCCTAGGAGGGCGTTGAGTACTTGCTTTTAAGGAGTAATCAGTAAGAAGTGAGTTTGTGGTTAGGCGGAAGAGCAGGCCCTATGGCCTGAGCCTCGCCATTAATAAAGACATTA
>BOPP01000119.1:3490264-3524421 GCA_017312745.1 Gryllus bimaculatus | reverse complement strand
GAAGCGTCGAAAAAGCAGTCAACCAATTGAAATGGAGGAAGGACGTGAACCGGGCTATTTGAAATTACATTATTTAGTAAATTTTCAATATGGCGGACATGGTCATGTACTATAATAAAATGTATTTTGACATAAAAATGAATGCCCAAGTAAGATGTAGAAGTCAGTAATTCTTAAAGGATATGTAATTGTGAGGAAGTGAAGTAAATTGTAATGATAGGAAGTAAAAAATTTAAAAAGGTATTTTACATAAATAATATTTATTTGTAAAATTGGAACATATTACAAAAAAATAACAAGTGCCATGAAAAAATCTGTTATGTGAAACAAAGGAACAAATCATGGTCAATGCATGGGCGTATGTTGTATTTGTGACAAATTTATTATTATTTTTGTTTTGTTTAGCAGCATTGATATTTAGTAAATTGATAGTATCACAAATTGATGTAAATTTGTGATACTATCATTATACTAAATATCACTGCTTGCTAAACAAAACAAAAATAATAATAAATTTGTCACAAATACAACATACGCCCATGATGACCAATCAGTATAAATTAATATATAATAATAATAATAATAATAATAATAATAATAATAATAATAATAATAATAATAATAATATAATAATAAAAGAAATTCTTCATAGATTCGTGCCTAGGCTGGGTCAGTCCTTTTATAACAACAAACCAGTTTAGGGGTGTTTGAAAATGTGCAAGAGAAAATGCAAAAAATATTAGAACTAGTTAATATTGATGTAGATACGTATTATATTACTAAATATAAAAATACAAAAACATACTTTAAATTAACGATTCCTAAACAAATCTCAAAAATAGTCCATGTTGCATTTATGAAAATGTTTAGAAAGTGATAAATTAAGTAGTAACAATCCCAAACTGTTATCCATGAGCTATGTATATAGTGTACACCAAGAAAAACATGTAAAGAAAAATAGTAAGAATTAAAAAATTAACAGCCATAACATGAGGACAGTTATCCTGCAAATGATCTTTTTATTATATAAATCACAAAAACATCTTCAATTTTGCACATCTTGTGTAGGAAAGGGAAGCTCACCAAGTTGATCAAGTATGTTTCTGATTTATTTCCATTGCTATGACCAAATTTCTTCTATTCTTTTGATTAATGAAATATTGGAGTTCTGCCAGGTTGGACGTATTCAATTAGTGATAATGCACAAGAAAAAATCCATCACAGAATGTGTTAGAAAAGAGAGAGATTATGTTCATTTACCATTAAAAAGGGAATTACATTTTGTTTGTGTTTAATATTTAAAAATGCATGTAATTTTCTTTTGAAAAAAATTTCTCCCCCGGGGTCCTGGGTGTTGTATATATAAGTAAATATTGCCTTAGCGGTCTCAGCCACTGGATTGGCCGTAATATATTTTTATTTAAAGATTTGAATAAAAAATCTATTTATATTTAGTAACTATTTAATTTTCGCACGAAAGTACATGCTGTTTTTATCACCACTAGTTTTTAAATTGATTCTGGCAATTTATTTGATGTTTCAGATCTCTTAAGAAATTTAACGAGATTTCGCAAAAAATATGGACCTATTAGTCGTTTATGGTTTGGGCCGTATTTATTTGTGACTGTGGCTGATCCAAAACACGCAGAGGTATGTTTGAAGACTATTCTATATCACCCCTATAAAAAATAATCTATCATGGTAATAACCATGGTTGTAACCCCTTAAACGTTGTTTTAGGCCAATGTTATTTTAAACAAAAAGCGAAAAAATGTGAAACACTGTTGGGGTCCAAGTAGTATTTTAGTATTATGTTCTTTAAAAAATATTGCGACAAAGTAACGTGCTGTTGTTGCTTCAATAGTATTCTTTTTAATACAAATTTGAATATTGCACATGAAAATTATGTTTTATTTTTTCAGATATTTTTAACTTCTAAAACTAATATTAAAAAAAGTATGCAGTACAGATTTCTCAAAGATTTGGCAGGCGATGGACTTGTTACAGCTTCAGGTAAGGTACATATAAAACTTTTGTTTGTCAGAGAATAGTTGTAAAATACAAAAATAACTATTAGTGTTTTATGTGAAAAGGCGACAAATGGAGATCTGACAGAAAATTATTAAATCCGGCTTTCAATTACAAAATTCTAGAAGAGTTTTTGAGTGTATTTAATTCGCACGCAAGTATTTTGACTCAAAAATTGGAGAAGGAAGTAGGTGGTTCTGAGTTTGATATACAAGAATATTCATCGCTTTGTTCCCTGGATATTTCATGTGGTAAGTACTTTCAATATTTTATCAGTAATTTTAATTCCAATTTTATTAACTAGTTGTTAATTTAAATATCATAAAAGTTGTTTGTTACTTCAGGATTGCCTTTTTTAGTTATATCAATTTTAATTTCTGACTACTGCACAGAGAAAGAGGGAGAATACGTAGAACGGGGGAGGGGGTGCATTAGCGGACTGAAAGACCTTTCAAAGTAAATTGTACGACGCACTGGGCCAGAAGGTGCCCGGGGGGGAGGAGAGGGATGGCGCTGGTTAAGGAAGGAGGTGGAGGATGACAAAGTTACGAGAATTTCATTGCACATACTATTTATTACTACTAGATTTCTGTTCTACGTGGATGGAATGACATAATAAATGAAATGTTAGTTGCACATAAATGAAATTAAATGAATTATACAAAATGGTTGGTTGTTACTTCTATGTTGCTTCTCACCGTGAAGGTGACGTCGTGAACGTTGGTCGCACTACACGTCCATGGGCACACGGCGTTGCCGAATACCTGATGCTGGGTGGCTACGGCATGCGTGGACCACAGAACGAAGGATAGTTGTTAATGAAATATGTTTCTTTGTTACAAAACGCATAAATGAAACTTCGTATTTACATAATATTAAACAAAATAAAAACAATGCATAGAAACAAATTTTCAATAATGTTTTATTCAGTATTATATATATATATATATATATATATATATATATATATATATATATATATATATATATATGTTCTTCGAACAATTCACAGTTCCTTGAAAACAACATTTGAAATTATTCAATCTTCATTGACAGTTAGCTTTTCGCTTTTCTTGATAGTCTCAAAATATGAAAAAATATTTTTTACTCTTGAGAAAGCCAAGTAAGTTTTCCATGCGCAAGTACAGGGTCAGACAAGTAAAACCCTACTCTTTGCAATATTATTTAATTTTCCTGGATATTTTGGGAGGAAAGGAGAAGGTTTGGAAAGGCAGGGCGCCAGCTTGCTGGGGTGCAAAAATTGAAAATTTTCCGTATTTGAATACTCAAAAGTACTGGATTATTTTTTGCGTTCTTACGTATTTCAAGAAAAGCAATTCCGAGCAATCAACTGAAAAACACAATCTCGGAATTGCACTGAAATGACTGAAATATTATGAACTCTAAATGCTAGAAATATTTATAATTATATAGCTATATGGTAAATAATATACAAGAAAATATGAAAAACCATGAACTGCACTGACATGCACATCCTTTCTTTGTAAGGAATTTTATTTCTTCCTGCATTAAAGGAACGGATTTGTCAAAATGTAAATTTGTAGTACCGATTTAAAGTAAGGGGTCTGAAATTAAAGCAAAACCATCATGAGGACAGTTGCTACTACAACTTGTATTAAAACATTATATTAACCTAAGTTTATCTAAAACACCACTAATTTAATTAGTATTATCTACCTATCTAATATTGTAGGGCCTCCACGTTTTAATACTTTTTCCACTATAATATACACTGAAGTTCAAATCCTTATCCACAACAACAATTGATAATTTTGGGAGCAGAAGTACAATCTATATGTCGAAAAAGAATACGGTCTTCCTTGCCATTGACCAATAATCGTCCAAAATATGCAATTCCGGTTTGCTTCTTAGTTTATCAAAAGTACTGAAAGATTTTTCATTTAATCTTGCAATGTTTTATGCTGCCCTTTCTTCTATAGCAGCAAGCAGATAACCGTGTTCTAAACGCCATTTCTGTTCTTGCGGATATTCACTATAGAAAGTGCTAGGGCTATTCAAGCAAACAGGGCCATTAGGCTACAAAGAAGTCGTGTATTATTTAAAGCAAGATTGAATTTTAGTCTATTATCACAATAGAACACTGAACTCTTCTCAGTTTCCCACATTTGCAAATGCACTTCAAAAAGCTGAATTTAAACATTGAACTTAACAATTTACACTTTTCACTTCGTGTAATAATTCCTCTACCTGGGAAAACTGCTCCTATTTACCATGAATCTCACTATTATCAACAACATACCACATCATTACCATTTACAAAACCACAATACAAATGTTACACGTGTTACAACGTTCACAATTGGGTCACCACAACAAATCGGCCTTTTCTAGGCTTTGAAAAACGCCAGAGCGCAGGCCTTGTTATCAAGGGGTGACGGTCAAATCCATGCTCCTTTCTATACAAGTTTTTTTTTCTAGTATGCAGCAAATACAGAATCCGTGATTTTTAAAACAACTTAAACTAGACTTTTCAAGATTCGATCAAACGAGCTACTTGCCTGCATCCCTACTCATTTTCCTCCAAATCCATTAAGAGATGTACGCATGCAAGCAGCAGCGGAAAACGCCAAGCGGGCTCAGTGTATCACGAAAAATAGTCATAAGTCAAATAAAGTATAGAAAAGAAGTCGGTCAATGACACCTTATGGTGAAGTTAAATTAATGGGGACCTGATGATTGACTTCAACTTAGATCATTACCTTTCAGTCCTTTTATTACGCTTGTGTAACCTAAAAATGGCCATGAATGTTTACACTGACTTTTAGACTCTTCTTTTCTTAGCATTTTCAGTTTAGAAAATATATCTGGTATCTAAAATCGGTTGATTTCACCCCACTCCTAATGTTACTCATAGCAGTTAAACTATGTGTAAACATTGATGTGTACGTTTTTTTATTACAGAGACTACTATGGGAGTACGAATGAACATTCAAGATAACAAAAATAACGATTATCTTCAAGCATTATCTAGGTATGTTGAGCAATATGCTTCAAATTTTCGGATAGTGTACTATTGGGCAAACGTGATTAGTTTTAGAGCATGTTGGATCATTGAAAGGTTGTGCAAGTTCCATTAAGTGCAATGTAATATATTTTCCAAGAAGCTCTAAATTTTCCTTACAGGCCATGCAACATTAAAAGTGTAAACGTTAATGAACTGAATTAGTAATGTACATCACAATTGTTAGAATTGTTACAACTTAAAATGAAAATTTGTCATGTACGAAACATCCAATCATTATGGCTCCTACAGACTCGTCTTTAGACATATTTTTCTTGTAATATATGGACTGGCAACAAACTACACTTTTAAATCAATATGGCGGTTACGTAAGAACGCCAAAACAGCATGGCATGATCATAATTGGATAATGAAATGTGTTTATGGACTGGACAAAAAATTATCTTTGAACTTGGACTCGTAATCCAGGAGAGCATCAAAAAATAATTCGTTGAGTTCAATATGGCAGACAGTATTAAAGTTGTGTTAGTTACTCTATTTTTTAATCAAGGACGACAAGGACGATTTTCATTATCTCTAATTTTTTGTTCGTCTTCGCCTCTAATAAAAGAATAACTTTTAAAATATCGGGAAATTTCCCGAACAAAAAGATAAAGCACAAAATTAATTCGTGACAAATGCAACCCGCAACACTTTGAAAAATGTGACTATCGTTAAATAACTCCCAAACAAAGCGCTCTAGGGCATTAAAACTAAAACATTGACGCCAAAGACCATAAATAAATATTTCTCACATCGCAAACTACAGAATGAGATCTTCTTGAACATTCTATACTATTTTTGCTAGTCCAGCCCTTCTCGATATTACCTCACTTACTCAGAGATGTGCAGAATCTGGAACTAATATGTACGAGAGAGTCAGAGAGTGAGAGATAGAGATGGAGAGCGAGAGACGAAGAGATGAAGAGAGAGGGAGGGAGAGATGGAGAGAGAAAAGAAGAGGGAAGGAAAACAAAAGAGATGAAGGGCAGAACAACATCTTCTGTGGTCAGCTAATAAACAATAAACAACAAGAATTAGTTGTGTATTCACTCCTCAAAGGTTTAGTTTTTTTCGACACATTCAAACAATTCTGCAGCGCAACACCTACATCTACAGGCCACCATACTGGCATTTCCTTATTCTTCATAACACTGGCCAAACTTCTCAGTTTTGGATGTTTGTAGGCTTCCGGCTTCATCAACTTGGCTTCCGCAAACGAAGACAATGTTATTGCTTTCAAGCGTTTGTGTGCACTTGTTGGCAGAAAGATATTAACAGTGAAAGATGTACGGTAGCTGAGAATAGTATGTGATTACCATAACTCGGGCTCTTTACCCAATTAACAGCCATTGACAAATGTTTGGACATTCTCCTCGCTCACAGCTCCCTCCCAGATTGCGCTGGGAAGATTTCAATCGTTAACAATAAAATGTATATTTTCGTTCTCTGAATGATGTCATCCAAAATTTCGTATCCGTCGTTCGGAGGCCTAAAGAATGCTATAATTTCTAATGTTGTTCTTGAAGTACTAACTTCTATTCCTGACATTTCAAACTCTAAACTGAACCAATATAATCTAATATATGCTTTTATGAAAATAAACATTTCGCCCCTCTGCCATTTTTATCCCTCCTAAAGATATTTTCATGGGAATGAAAAATTTCAGAGAATCCAATGTCCTCAGTTAGCCACGACTCGGCCCCTATCATAGTTCTTCGCTAAATAACTCTCTTGCTTTGGGCAGCAAATACGTGATACCGCATGTGAGCAATTGCGGGAGTTCCCTTGGGTTTTCTAAAATTGTATAATTATTATTTTTATAATTATTGTTGTTATTTTTATTATTATTATTATTATTATTATTATTGTTGTTGTTGAATTGTATTAAAGGTTGACGATGAAAATTAATAAAATATGATTTTGTCGATTGATGCAAATTTCGAAAATACTATGTGAACTTTAATATGAAATCCGAAAGAGAATATATTTTTAAAGAGTTTTCATCGCTCTCATATAACTTCCCAGAAACCTTTATTGTAAACAGCACTGTTACATCATAACATTACGAGCTTATTTTAGAAATTATGTGATTGATTTTGTCTGCAGTGTGGAAGACTGTATCATAAAAAGAAGTATACAACCTTGGCTTTTCCCTGATTTTATATTTAATTTAACTACATTAAGCAAAAAGCACAAGTCATTTTTAACATTTATTAATGAAACTACAAAGAAGGTACGTATATGAAATAGTTACTGTTTTGCAATATTGGTACGTAATACTATTTATACCCGTTTTGATTGTAGATAATTCAAAGAAAGAAGAAAGAGTTCTCCCTCAAGGAGAACGAAAGTGAAAAGGTTGAACATGAAAATGGATTTGGTAAGTGAAAATTACTTATCCAAATCAATGGGAAAATTTCTGTCTGACGACGTATTCCAGTATTGTTATACATATGTATAAATAAAGCAAGTGTGTATCTCTCTCTCTCTCTCTCTCTCTCTCTCTCTCTCTCGCTATATATATATATATGTACGAATATGACCATTAGCATGTATGAATGTGTGTGTTTGTATGTTTGAATTACTTAGAATTTATTCATCCCATTAATCTTAGTACTTCGTTTAAAAAGCCTAGTTAAGCTCATTGACACTTTCACTGCAGCTACTTTGGCCAGGAGGGTGTAGGGTTCGAATTCCGACGGTGAGGGATTTTTAACGCTAGCTAATAGCTCGGTTGAATTCACCCGCTGTCTGGAGGACTATTTTAGCGGCCTGTCGCTCTGATTGGTAGTTTTCCATGGTTTCTGTGATCAGCATTAGGCGAATGCCGGAGGAGTAACCTTACGAACTGTGAGCGATCTTTACGTCCTAACCTTTTCCTCTGCTCTCTCCTTACACTTTCTTACACACTTCTCTACTCTATCACACAAGTCGTCAGACCAGACGCGTGCTTAAAACTTGTCCCTGTTGGGGCAAAAACCTCGCTGGGAGAGATAGATGACGGGAAAAAATTCCCGCAAACGGACGAGAGGGCATAGAACTCCGCCACGGTCTGCGAGAAACATTAACTACACTTACGGTACCAATGACCATAACTGTCGATAAGCCAAGAAACATCAGCCAATAAATTAATCATTGATTTTAAAAAATATATTTCAAATTAGTTCTATTGAAATATGTAATTAAAGTGTTTTTTTAATTTCCATAAACTTTCTCAAATGAATATTCTCCAGGGTTAATCAATAATATTACCCACATTGATTATTCTCTAAACGATTCAAGATATTGAGATGGTATTTTCACCAAAGACTTAGGACATTGGAGCTCATCAAAACGTATTACATTTTTGAGAACATTGGACACCGAAGCTTATACATTACACGAATAGATACTTGTTGTGGAGACAAACCCATCAATATCACATATGCTGGTATTTGATGCAGAATTAAGAACTCTAAAAGAGTATAAAGTCTGGCGTCATACGAAGAGCAGGATCCCAGAAATGCCGGGCGGCTCCACGCTCTCCAAGCCGCGAGGCGCAGTCAGCAGCCTTGGGAGCACCAAATTGGAGCCGCTTTCAAGAAACATCCCGGCCCCGTATGTTGCCCCGGAATCCCTGTATGTTGATTGGTTGCTTTCATTACGTGTAGTGCTTTCACCCTCGGGAGGTTGCGGTGGCCTTCTCCCGCTGGATGGCGAGAACCGGCGCCGACCTACCGTCGGCTAGCGGGCTTTCCCCATCCATGGATCTCTCGCCACCGGGCACCACCCCAGCCGGGACAAGCTCTAAGCTCCCGACCGGTCTCCTGGCATGTGTGGTAGTGTAGAACATGTTAGTGTAAGAAAGGGGTGAGGTTAGAACAAGGAAGAGGAAAGAAAGATCCGCGGATCGTTTGTTAGGATACTGCTCCTCCATTCGCCTGGTGTTGATCGGAGAAATCACGGAAAAATACAGACAAGAGCACCCGGTCGCTAGAATTTTCTTTCATACAGCGACTGAATTCGACCAAGCTGACAATGTAGTGTCGAAAATGCTGCCTAGGACCTCCCAGTCAGAGACACTGCAGTGACATCAGTTCAGGATGTGAGTCACCTCTCCCGGTCCTTATGTTGCAATAATTCAAGGCACTATTTTTATTTTAAACCAAAATAATCAATCGAAGTTACAAGAAAATCACCGCAATGTTTTAATAACCATCAGAGACACAGAGACACATCAGAGACAAAGAACTTTGATTTTTAAAAGAGTCGTACTTGTATCAACTGTAGTGTGTTTTCTAGCTCTAGTTATAAATCTCCCAAAAATGAGCGTATGGTCGGTGGAAGTTAATCAAAAATATAAATGATACAAATTATTGTTATAAATAAAAAATAGACAAGTATAAAAAAAGATTAAAGTGCCATGACTACTCCGAACCATTTCTTTACTTCATCACGTCCGACAGAACCCCCACCATCACGGTCGAGAGCGGCCACAGCACAAAAAATTACCTCTATAAAAAATATTCTCTTAAATGTAATCCACAATTTATGAAAATGCGCATGTAGTTTGCATTCGGGGTTGGTTTAATCCGACATTTACCAGCTAGAGATGTTTAGAGGCCTGGGCCCACGTTTTATTCATTATCCACGCCTTGGGTAAGGGCGGCAAGTGGCGAGCATTGCGCATTTCCATCACCGCATTTAGATTATCTGACCCGCTGAGCTTTCTTTCGTCATACAGCTACAGAAACTGCGACGATGTGTTTAAAATGTACAGCTTTATTTTTGTCTTGACCGAGAATCAAAACAGGAATCACCCTGTCCATGAGCCTCCAGAGGGGCAAATTTATAAAAATATTTTAATAATAAATTCCCTTACCCTACCCCCACTTTCCAAATAAAAGTGCCGCTCATATCCCATACACAAACTCACTACTGATTGCAAATACAAATATGCTTACCAATATTACACTGTTGTGTTCCCAATGAAATATTCTTGAATTTCAGGACACAAAAATACTTGTGCGCTTATAGATTTACTACTTCAACATGAAAGAGATGGGTATTTAACTGATAAAAACGTTGTAGATCAAGTTGACACAGTTTTGATTGCGGTGAGTATTGTTTTGTTTCTTGATGATGGCAAAAGTATCGTTGTTTATGTATTGAGACTCTTTAACATAAACAATTCACGTAAAGTGTACAATTAACATACAATCTATTGAAATATTAGTTTTAATGTACTGGTCTTGTCATTTTAGGGTCATGCTGCATTTGCCCTGTCAATAAGCTTCTGTATGTGGTCGCTCGCAAACCATCCACAATGTCAGGTAATTTATATTAATAAGTTTCATTTTACTTTAAGGTTTTAAAAATTAATTCTTGATTATTGTATTTTTCCTTCTATTTTTATTTTTATTACTCATTTTATTATTATTATTATTATTATTATTATTATTATTATTATTTGCGTATCGGCCATTTATGGTCGATGATCTTCCGAGGCCCAGTCAGCACCGGAGAGATTAACGCGTGTAATTATGGGGACGTACAAAACATACATAGAGAACACGAACATACAGAGGGAGTAAAAGCAGAGGAGACCATCCTTGGAAAATACGATGTAGAAAACAAAAAACTGATTTAGGCAAGTTCTCTTTTGTTAATCGCACTATTGTGGATTGGAAAAAAATACCTGCAAAAGCACTAGAGGCTCTTTCTTCTAATGTAGTCAAATTTAAAAATATGCTTAATTATATTTTGACATCACTAATTGAAAAGAGGCATTTATCTTTATTTTTATTATTTGTGTGTGTAGTTGTGGGAAGGGGAGTGTTGTGTAGAGTGGTAAAGCGGAGAGCAGTGTAGTAAAGTGTTATATAAATTAGAAGTCACTTTAGAGATAAGTAGAACGCGCGCGCGCGCGCGCGAGAGAGAGAGAGAGAGAGAGAGAGAGAGAGAGAGAGAGAGAGAGAGAGAAAGAGAGAGAGATCACTCGAATAGTTGTCTTTATCCTGCAGATAAAGCGGAGTATACCCTTTGTCCCGAATGGAAATTGTTTTGCACATCTCTGATAGTACAGATAGAAAGTACGATTTTAATGCAATCACTTGTTCATTGCACGGATATTTAAGATCCAACAGGCCTCTCCTTCCTTGTTTTCTGGCAATGTACAATCTTTCAACAGTGTATTTCGTATGGTTCATTCTGTATTTCGTGAGCATGGTGTGTACCAGGATATTTGGATTTTCCAGATCAGTTTGTGACCAATATATTTCGTTGAAGGAGAACTCATTAGTAGGATACACCATGAGTTGATTGCTTTAATTTTGTTTTTAGCAATGAGCACTGTTTTTAGAATTTTGTGAAGGCGAGATTTGAACATTTCCTCTGTTTGTTTTGTTTTCTATCAATTAATAATATTTGTCAGAATCCCAAATATTTATACATGTGCTCAGGAACCACTTGTTGGGTTGTTATGTCATCCAAAACTTGCCTCTACCAAAGTTAATTCATGGACTAATCTTCTCACCACAGTAAGTGTAGAACATTTTTCTACTCCAACGAACATATTAATGTCCTTATTGAGTTGTCACGTGATGTTCAGCAGGCTTGACAGTTCATTGTTATTACTAGCAAAGAGCTTTCAATCGCCCATGTACAACAGATCGTTAATAGAATGTAGCGACTTCCCTTTATTTTTTTTTTCAAGTGAAACCAGATTCGCTCAACATTGAGGAGGGGGTACCAGCTAAACAAAACCACATGGCGCTCAAGGTGTCAACCTGGAAATTTCCACATTTTATTGGAATTACGTTCGACTGTGTTACTTTATTTCCATCTGAGATAACAAGACGTGTGCACCAACCTTCCATTAGATGTTGCGAGAGGCAAATAATATTTGGATGTATATTGTAAATTTCTAGTTGTTACTTTCAGTAACCAACTGTGTGGAAATGAGTGAAACGCCTTCTGATAATCGATCTCTACAACTGATATTCCTTTTCTTTTGTTTTGCTTAATTTGCTGTTACTATACGCTGTTCTTCGCACCCTTTAACTCCGCCCTTCTGTTCCTCAGCGATGATGTTTTTTGATGTACTATGATCAGATATATTTTGTGCTCTCAAGCAGACGCTATTTTATATATTGTTTTTAGGCACGTGATTGGTCTGTATTACTTTGGTTTTCGAGTTCCATTTTGTTTAGGTTTTAGAAATGTAAGTTCTTGAGTGATTAATGTGCATACTTCAGAGGGTTTATTAAGGATGCTGTTTATTGTATTAGCTAGTGGTGGATACATTGCAGTAAGATAATTCCACCAGAAGCTATAAATACTGTCTGGCACTGCAGCTTTCCAGTTGTGTAATTTCTTCATTGTTTGATTTACTTCTTCAGGATATATTATTGGATTTTCCATGACAGTTACGTTGTGCCTTTTGGTTTTCAATCCACATTGTCTCAGTGTTAGGTTCTGTGGTTTTACTCCGTATATTCCGCTCCTAATATTCTATTTCAATTTGTATTATTATTATTATTATTATTATTATTATTATTATTATTATTATTATTATTATTATTATTATGAGCGGTAGTCGTAGTATCTTGTTCTTATGCTCAATTGTTAACACCATAACAAACTAATATATGATTGCAATATTTATAGGAGAAAGCATATGAAGAGCTGAACGCAATATTTGGGGACACAAATCGTGAAGCTACTACAGAAGACTTGCATGATATGAAATATTTAGAAACAGTAATCAAAGAAACCATGAGACTTTATCCTGCAGCACCAATAATTCTAAGAGAGTTGGAGGAAGAAGTACAATTTGGTAATGTTTATAATATTTCTTCAAAAGCCGGTCTCACTAGAATGAAAAGTCAGTAGGCTGGCTTATGGCGCCCGACAACACAGCTCAAAATGGTTGTGGGGTAATATTTAGAGCCATGATGTCTAATTTTTATAAAAGAATCCTGGAACATTTAAATCCTCTTATTATTCCCGCCTTAATCAGATTTATAACCAAGTTATTCAGAGATCGAGGTAACTCACTAATTACTCTCGGTCTGTCCATGCCGGCAAATATGGGATATTTGGATATTTTGGAGCCAAATTTCAAAATGCGTTGCCCTCGTCCCACTCCACAACCATTCCCGCGTGGTTCCATGCGGACAGTGGGCTAAAGACACGGGCGGTCATTAATAGATTCAGCCATCACGAATCACACTTATTCAAGTATGGCTTTTCAATATTTTAGAGAAGAATGAAATATGTCGCACAATATCTACAAATATTTCAGAGATAATAATAGAAATAGCGCGGAAAAAAGAAAATCACGCATAGGATTCGACGATATTAGCGCATCGAATTGAGAGTTCACCATCGCTCACGGCGACTCATCGATACACTTCGGGTCCTGTTCCTTTGCACCGCGATAGGCGCTAGTCATCGCAGCATTAGTAGAATGTCGTTGTTCCCGGTAATGCGTGGTGAGCCTTTAAACGTAGTTTGAAGCGTGAAACGATGCATTATTTTTGTGCGCGTGAGGTGTTTTACAGCAGTTCTTGGGGTTTTTAGTGAACTTTTTGGTAGTCTGGTGTCTAGTTTGGTGTACTGTGAAAGGACTTGAATAAGTCGTAATTTAGCTGAAACAAAAACTGTTTGCTAAACTTATATATAAAGATAGGTTTTTAGTTAATTGTTTGAAAATGTTTACGTTTGGCATTGAAACGAACAATTTTAATGAGAATTTGTGTGCTAATTTGGATACAAATATTTTTAGTCTATTGTTTAAAGAATATTCTTGTTTAACCAATGACATAAGTAGATCTTTTTATAAAAACATTAGTTCTGAATCTACTACAATTTTGAAGTTCTACCAATTCTCGAATAAGCTCAACTTAATTTCAAATAGAGAAGCGTTAAATCTAGGAAGAGATTAATTATTAAATATCATCTCTCATAATAATGTTACGCTAGTGACATCTCTAAAAATCATTTTTAAATGGAGCTTCATCGTTAATAATGGTTATGAATTTCTCAAAAAAACGAGTCTCTCAGAAAAATTAATATTTTTATTTTTGGGAAATTAAATTACAGAAATTATCAGTATTCGTTTTTGTTTTTAGATTATTTATTGAAACGTTTTAAAATCTATATAAGCATTTGACTTTGTTTATCAACAAACTGCACAACTTTGTGCAAACCAATCTGAAAGGAGTTTGCAATTCAGAACTTATAAGTGCTTAAAAGTATTGATTTTTGTAATTTATTGAAGCCCGACTCGCACGTTCTTTGCAATCAAATATTACTTACATGAGAGCCGACGTCCCATCCAGTACGAACTAGGTAAATGCTGAAAATTTATTGTTACAAACACACGATATGGTTTATCTGCGGAGTATGTCTATTAATAAAAATTAGACTTTATATTTCGATAACACAATGACATTACTTTTACTGCCATTTTCCTGTTTTATTTACACTATTACGCTTTAAAAATATTTGGCACGCCATCAAATGGAATCGGGATTGTGTTAATTAATGGCATTTACCGTAATTTAAAAAAATAATAATTTATTTGCAAAGAATACTTTGCCTATCTTGCGAGATGTTTTTCGTTGAGCTTACAATTCATGAATTCGATACCCTCGAAGCCCACGCTGCCGAAGTGAAAAATCTTCCCCGAAAAATCCCGTCGACAACCAGTAATCTTCTGGTCTTCTTTGTTGATACCATGTTCAAGTAATTGTCGTGAATCTAATATTAAACCATTTAAACTGTACACATAAAATAGTTACTCTCGAATGTCTCAGGTTGACATCCCTACTAGAGTCTGCTTCCGTCCCCGACAACTAAACATTCTATCAGCTAAACTATTAGTATGACCAAGCTAGCTTTACATGTGATCGCGATGGCGACTAAATATCTTCTGAAGTTCTCGCAACGTCGAAAAAGTCTTTGGCCAAAACTACGACTCTGCTACAGGTCACCTTCGTTTCCGTTTGTTTCCCAACTTTTTCTAAGCAATTTGGCTATTTGCTGTAAGTAACTCATTTAACGATAGGCATCAAGTCAAGGTGGAAGACTAAGTCTTTACTAAAATCTGTCACTATTGGCTGTACATCATTCTTGTTTTTCGTTAAGCGACGCTTCCAAAATAAAAAAAATTATATTCTATAAATAATCCCCGACCCCAAATCACAACTATGTTTACTTTGGCCTAATAATCCCCAAGGTTTATTTCTTTATGGTTTATTTCGGCGTCAAATATCTCTAAGACCTAATATTTATATCACAATATTTGCATCTAATACTTCAATGACCAACGTGGCTACCCAATGTCTTCTTTGAAAATGTAACTACTATTTTACTTTGACTTCTATTACTAATATTTCGAAATGAATTATATTTCATATTATTGTACTGAATATTTCCCTTATGATATCTGGGTATGTCTAACAATTTTGTTCATATTTATTGTAGATGGGTGTACGTTATTGCCAGGTACTACTATAGCACTTGGTCTATATTTCATTCATCGCCATCCAGATCATTTTCCTGAACCAGAAAAATTTGATCCTGACAGATTTTCTCCAGAAAAAGCTAAACGAAGGCATCCTTATGCGTATGTTCCCTTTAGTGCAGGCCCTAGAAACTGTATAGGTGAGTTAGTTTTTATATTTTCTGTTGAATGCATTCGCCATTCCCTTATTGTTTGAAAGACATTAAGTACTATGTAAATAAAACACGCAAATATTCCAATTTTTGATCTTTAATACATGATGATATTTGTAACAAAAATTCTATAAATGATCTATATTGTGCTTTCTTTTCTTCTTGTTTCAGGGCAAAAATATGCTATGATAGGATTAAAATGTGTTATAAGCACGGTCTTGAGAGCTTATAAATTGTTACCTGGGACAACAGAAGCTGTTTTAACGGCTGATATTGCTATAAAAAGTATTACAGGTCTTCACATAAAGTTAGAAAAACGAAAATTAGCGTTTACATAAAATGATACCATACATGATGGCTTATCACTATTTTTAAGTTCAGTACTTTAATAATACACATTTACATTGAAGATGTGAAAAAAATTGATTAACAATTTTGGATTGATAGGTTTTAATAGTCGTTAGGTTATTTGATTTGTAGAAAACTTCTTGAACTGGTAATTTCTACAAAATAAGGGGATCGTTTAGCGAGTAAGTTGGATGAAATAGATGTGAGTATTTGATTGCTCGAGATAAATTTTAAAATTTAATCATTTAATATTAAATTTTAGTGTATTCCGTATATTGTAATAAAAATATTTAAAAGTATTATTTTTTACCTTTTATGTAATCATACCATTCCCATGTGCGTAGGCGCGTATGGCCTCTGGTTTCTGCAATATTAAGAACTAGTTTATGATACTCGGCATTTCTCGTAGATTTGGGAACCACAAGCATCTACTAGAAAGCTAGTGTACATGGTGTTACCCGAGACTTGCAAAAAGATGCTTTACAACAAGACCAATATCTGCACTTTCTTTACGTGTTCAGTTCAAACCTTGCTCTGCCCTACGTTAAGAAGGCGAGTACCTTGTGATGGATTGAGGGTCTATGGTATCTTGTCTTGGATTGAAGGTGATGTAATGTCATGTGAATTCAAGGCTCCACGGTTGAAACTTTGGAAAAACACAATTAAAACTGTCTATTCTCTTAGTAATTAATATAATAAAAGCACATATTTGCATATATTACCAATTATATTTATAATATTCAATCGCTTCACTTGTGATTCTTTGGAACTACAAATAACAAAATTGGCAAGCGCAGCAATGTTGCATCACGCAGCAATTAAATACCAAATGAATCGTATAATGCGAATAAAGAGTTTCACGTATTACCAGTTATACTTATATGAAATCCACCCATACTTGAGATCCTTTGAATCTACAGATAAAAATCATGGCAACATAACATGAAACAAAATTAAATATTAAGTGAGTATTATTATGCAAGTAATGATGTATGAAGTGATAAGAGTTCTTATCAGTCTTCCACACATTAAAGATTTGCACAAATCGATGTCAACAAATTCTTTAGATAATACTTCAACATGTATGTACATTTTATACATATAAGAAAATACTTTCCACTATAGACAGTTGATACAGCGGAAAACATCTCTTTAAACTATGGTATCACACAAAGAAGCAATTTGGTCCCAGTAGTCACGTAAGCAAAGCTTGCTTGCGTAAATACATGAGAAGGTTTGACGTGCATTTGAGAAGAGAAAAATAAGAATATTTTCAATATATTTAGCAATGAGAAATTATCATTATATTCCCCTCATCGTTTTGCTTTCATCAAGAGAACGACTATTTGGAATCTGAAATAATCCCCAAACTAACTGATTCTTGTAAACATATCTTGTCATCTTTGTCCAACGTTTTAGAGAGTTGTATTAAAAATTCAGTTTGCCACGCACGTTATTCCCTCCACGGTTCACTCACTGAGCCCTCACCAGGGAGTTCTGCCCAACCGCACGCCTGAAAACCTTTCCCTGGCCCAATCAATGTGCCGGATCGCGTTGGAGCGCAGGGACCAGCTTCCAGGCGTGGCCTCTACTCCGACCCGTTCCGCCTTGGTCAGTTCTGCTAGCGTCACACCGCCGTGCATACACCCCCCATTGCACTAGCCGAATGAGAGCGCTCTCTCGCGCGCACTTTCCACCCCAAAAGTCCATCATTTATTTCTCTTTCAAACCTCGAAAACTCCAGGTGGCGTTGTTCACCGCGACGGCTACAGTCGCGCGGGTATTCAAATTCCCAATGTATCTGACTCACGCAAACGTCACGATGTGTTGTGTCCAACGAGGTAGAATATACTACACAGAGTGGATGAAGCGTCTCCATCTTTGAAGCAAATTGAAGCCATGTTTTTTGCTGTCAAAGCAGCGACCTCTGGGACACAAAGTATTCTATACTGCGATTTATGCAACTCTTCACGTGGCAGGCCTCAGCTGTTCACGGTTTCATCCAATCTGGAGCTTGAACGTCACAATGGTGATGTTTAAACTTCCGATTGGATGAAACTGCCAACAGCTGATACCTGCTAGGGTCAGAGTTGCGAAAATCACAGTGGAGCATTACGTTTGGCGCTGGTTGCGGACGGTCACACCGCCACTCGCATGTTTTGACTTCAAGCAACAGGGTAGCCACAGGCTCGGCGAGCCTCCGCCAAGAGCGTTGAAGCTATAGAGACAGCCACTTTATCTAGTACATTCGAGCTCGTTGCATGTGTCACAATACATGTGAAGAAAACGTGGCATTAGGCAATTCGTTCAAATATAACGAATGAAATCCTACCTCGACGGTGGAGGAGAAATAGGCTTCGCAGAATGCGGGAGAAAGGAACATAATCATTGAGATTCAAAGTTCCATATGGGAGTGTCGCTCCAACCGTTGGCGAGTAAAGACCTCCCGTTGTGCGATAAGCGGTAGCGATAAGCTGTAGTGAGCTTGGAGTGCGCAGTCTAGGCCGTACAGTGCCGAGTGTTGTGTTGTTTCGACCTTCAGTGTAATCCAGACTCCACTGAATCAAATCCATCGAGTGGGTAAACGCACTTATAACATCGTAGGTGTACTTGGTACAGCCCAACGACCATTCTAAGACGGCTTCTGTACAAGAGTCATCCCAACAGTGAAATCCAACGTCAAGTCAAGTTAATAATGAAAAACAGGATTCGCCAATAGATATCGACTACGCTCACAAAGGTATGGTCCCTACCAAAGAAACACGCATTGTGATTGACTCAAGTAGAAGGAATATCAGTAAAAACGTAAATCCAGGACTTGCAAAAATTATTAATCCTCCATACCATACGTTCGTCTCAAGATTCAAAAAACCGTATGTGTGTATCTCGATTCCAAGGGAAACTGTAAAACAATTAGTTGACAATAAATCAACTATTCCAATTAATAACGTCAATTCTAACTATTAGACCACTAATTACGCAGAATAAAAGACTCACTTCTTTCCAATGTGTGTCCTATTATTCCCACACTCAGTAATATTGATGAGCTAACGAAAACTGCAAATAACAGAATAGCTCTACAAGACCTCCTGAGAGTGGCATGTCGAGAACCAGGATTCAGCCACATTTTGAGCTTCCGGCGACAAATTTTACATTCATCCGGATGACATGGACAAAGTACCAGAAACCATGAAAATTAAATACGACGACACAGCGTTCTGGATATAATCCATCTTCGATATGCTATATCAATTTTCTATGTAAAGAACCACGGACATTTTGCAAATCATTGCCTTATGAACGAACAAAAAGGTAACCCCTCAGGAAAGCCGCGAAGATACTTACAATGAAAAAAAATCAGCTGTCCCCTCCTCCTTCCAGCACTTAAACCCTCCTCAACAGCCTTCTCCTATTTGACAACTACCCTCCAAAAAATGTTAAACACCCCTTATCCAGTAGTCTATCTTCAAAATCAACCATCACAAACGTTATATCCAATCGCAAGTGAAGAAATATTAACCCATCTTAAAGAAACAGTCTCAGATAATAATAATAAATTTACAATCGATTTCACCCAGAGTCAATGGATTATAAAAAAACCATTATCTAATGACTTCACATTGACCAAGTCAAATTCAAAAAGACAATAAAAAATACAAACTCGAAATTTCTGCTGCAGAGGAGGTCAGATAAACTAGAAAACCAACTTGCCCCACTTAAGACAACTTATCACAAACAACTAATAAATATATTTTAAACTGGTTACAACTTAAGAGTCCTTTTCGAAAAAAAAGCAAAAAAAAATTGACATGAAAACATTGTAGAAACCGGTTCTCGAATTCACTCCACACATTTAAACCGGCTACTATGTATATGTTAGAAGGAAACCTACTCCCTTCCGTAGCTAAGACGACCCCTTCCACACAACTTAAAAAGAAAATTAAAAGTATGGACAAAATCCAGTGAAATTGCAAACTCAGTGACAGTGATGAAGATTCAATTTTACTCTTTAAATTCTCTGCCTCACAATGGCAGTGACACCATTCTCCAATGGAATATAAATGGCTTTAATCCCAAAAAGAGACTTGTGCTTCTGACTAATCTACTAATAACTCAACCCCGATATGAAACTGCTTTCAAGAAACAATAATAAAATATACCAAAAGCCCACCATTAAAAAACTACCAATTTGTATTTAGAAAAACAGAACAGATGGAAGCCATAGCTAGTGGGGGAGTAGCCATCTACACAACGTCAGCTTATAGAGTGAATGAACTTCATCTCAATTCACCCTGATGTTATGGCTGTCACGATTAACCACATAAATAAAGCCACAACAGTATGTAATGTTTATCTCCCCGCAGTCCAGGCACTTCACTTCAGTGAACTGATCCACTTAGTAAATCACACTTCCGGAGCCATTTATACTATTTAGGTGACTTCAACAGTCACAGTTTCATATGGGGATCAAATAAAGATGACTCAAGAGGTAAGATACTTGAACAAGTATTGGATAGTACCACGTTAATATACTCAACGATAGGTTCACCTACCCATCTGAACAACACTTATAAAACACTCAGTACCATGTGATGCTAACCATCTGTTCTTCATCATTTGTCATTACTGGGACTGGAAAACTCTGATGAACTATTGTGTAGTGATCGACCTTTCCTATTATCAATACCAAACAAGGGTCGTGATACGCATATGAAACCAAGTGTACTCCCAAATGCAAACTTTCCGGAAGGCAGACTTCAACACAAATACAAATATAATATCTCAACTAAAATCAAATAAAATTGAAACTACTGCACAAGAACCTATACTTCTATAACGAAGAGATTGAGGACCTAACTGAACTTATACTTCAAACTGCAGAAAACGAATATACCTAAAATCCTCCAAACAAATCATCAAAAAGGCCACTTCCTTGGAGGAATCAGAATGCAAAGTGCAACAAATGCCAGAAGAATACACAAACCAAGCCTTATTAAATTCAAGAGACACCAACAACACTGAAATCAAATTAGAATATTACAACGAGAGCTCTACAGACAGAAAACATACGTAAAGTAACAAAAGAAAATCATGGGGAAACCTTTATCTCATCTATAAATAATCTCTACACAGCACATCTGAGAATTGGAAAAAAATCAAAGCAAAAATGGCATATACAAAACCTACCATTCCATACCTAAATTGTTAACAGTGAATTATAGAGTACTTGCATTCCCAAAGAAATAGCAAATACCTTGCGCTCAGACCTTTTTACTAATAAGTCAAGATGACAAAAAATTTCAGTGATGAATTTCAATCGCATAAACTAAATTCGTGTCACAATAGATAAAATATTGCAAACAAATACCTCTTGCCATCCAATACTAAATCATCCTCTCCAAGTTCAAGAAATTACTCCGGTTCTCTCCAATTTGCAGAAAAGTCCAGCCCAGGCAGATGGATTTAAATATTTTTTTGAAATGACTGACTGAAATCACTGAAACTACAATCAGGCCATAGAATATATTACTTATCCTATTCAACGAACTGTTAATCTCTGGGTCATTTCCTATAACCAACGTGGAAAGAAGCAATAGTTTACCAATTCCTAAACCAAATAAAGACATAAACAATCCTGTAACACTAGTAGACCAATAATCTACTTAACATCTACCCTTTGTTGAAACTAATGGAAGCAGGTAAATCAACAGAGATCTAATATGGCATTTAGAACACAACGACATCGCTATCCCCTCATCCAAAGTGGATTAGAAGAAATAGATCAACTATGGACCATCTCATCAACATCCATAGCAACATATTGTGACGCATTCATAACCAAACCAACACCTAGCACTAAATCAGCCCCCATAATAGAAAACCTACGAACATGGTGTGGAAAGACAGAAACCTTAACAACTACTGTTGACAAGGGAATAGACGGACACATTTGTATCTTCATTGCCAACTTTTCTTCGGCGAAAGATTTCCTCAACTAAAATTCAATAATACCCTTTCTGACACAAACACAAACTATGTAATGGTTACCCAAGGCTCTGTCCTCAGTGTCACTTTGTTCCTTATTTGCCATAAATGATATAACTGAACTTTTTCAGAAACCAGTAAAATATTATAATGTTTGCCGAGTGACATCACTATAGTAGTAGTGGAAAAACCCAAAAACTATTCAGCAAACCACTACAACAGACACCCTCGCATCAATACATAAATTGGTCTAACAAGTCGGTTTTCAAATTCTCACAAATGAGTCAAAATGCATCATCTTCAAGAAGAACAAGAACAGCAACGTACAACTAAAACTCAATATAAATTCTCTAGCAATCAACTGTGAAAAGGAAACTCAAGATTCTAGGCATTATTTGACAACAACCTAACCTGGCAACCACACATCAATACATTAAAAAAGGAATGCCTTCTCAGAATGAATATTATTAAAGCTATTTCTTCAACTTCAGTGGGCTCAGATAAAAACATATCTTGGTCCCATTTACAGAAAACCTTCATCCGTTCCAAAATACGATTATGGATCAATTATTACAATCAGCCAAAAAAAAATATTAAACAGACTTAACCAATCCATTAGTAATGGATTGCGAATGGCAATTGGAGCCTTTTTGGACAAGTCCGGTCTCTAGTATTCCTTGCTGAAGCACGAATGAACGAGCCCTTCACAGATAAGAAGCACGGAAATAACCTTTTCTTACGCCAGCAAAATCTCGTGCTTCTTCCTGTAACCCAGACCACACAGGAATAGCATTCTCCTCAAGAGTATCTCAGTTGCAATACGCCTCAAAAGACAATTAATTCCCCCGGAAACCAAACCACATATCCGAATTGTTAACAACACAAGTACGTCGGATGAAATAGACTTCACATGTTCCTACCAGGTGAATCCAGATATTAATTCTGAAAGAGCTCCATGGTTCATTTCCTGTCTATAAAATCACGCCATTAATACACGTCTTAATGAATACAGGAAACTGACATAGGTCCACAAGTAGTATCTAGCTCTCTACAACGAATTGTCAGCCTACTTACAGCCAATACACCAGCATAATTACAGATGGTTCCAAAACCTCTAATGGCTCTGGATGTGCCCTTTTAATTGATGGAGGCAAACACAATCTTTCCAGCTTCAGTGATATATGTTCTATATATTTACTGTGAAGCCTACGCCATATACCAGAGCCTTAAAATGCACCAAAGATATGTTAAATACAAAATTTGAATCTACACTGATTCGCAAAGTGTACTAGAAAGCTTCAGTAACACCTCCAAAACTGAGATCCAATAATTAAAAAACCACATCAATCTGTATAACGAATTGTTAAACATTACACAACGACAATAGTGTTTGTCCTGCATCCCCGTCCGCTCCACATTGGTATAACAGGCAACGCATTAGTTGACAGAGCAGCCAAACAAGCTACCTCCTGACCACCAATAATGTCTCACATAATGATATGTACGTAAGCTTCCGCCCTGTGTAAGTGAGTTGTGAACCATGGTAGTGTTTATGACGTGTTTCCGTGATTATTCGTAACGTCGAGAAGATTTGTAGTAACTTTTCATTGTAGCAAGCGCGGATCTACGAGGGGGGATGAAGGAAATTCTCCCCTACCCTAAAAAAACGTTCAGTAACAATTCATTTTATCGTCTCACGAAACTAGTAACCACTGGCGTTAAAAGAGCACACTATTTGCTCACCCGTATTTTCACGCAAAATTAAGGTACTAATTACAAAAGTACTAAAATTTTCGAAAAATTGATTATGATCTTATTTCAAAATCTATCATAAAGAAACAAATTTCATTAAGGAAAAAAATCTTAATCTTTAATATTTTAGTTGTGAGAAGACTCCTAAAAAATTATCTTTTGTAATTTTCAAAATTCAGGATTTTCAATATACTTGCTACCTGTGCCATCCTCTAACGCCCTTCTATCAAAAAATAATCAAAAATGATGGACGTTTTGAAAGTATTTTAAAAAAAATGCCTCATCAAATTTATAAAAAATGCCCGAGGTGCTTCATTTAAAGTATCCCCAAATATTAAAATATGTTACAAATTGAAAGGGCCGCGACATCAGCCAGATTGATTGGACAATACCAATTTTGGAGAAAATCGGTCGAACGATTTAGCAACCAGCGTTGTTCAGAGACGCACAGACAGATGTCTTGCAGTCATTCGATTTTTCACTTTCAAGGGCCTACAGCACATGTATTCTGGCTACACAACGCGTTAGACGATTTTTTTCTAAATTTAGCAACTGGATTTATACTTTTTCGTTGGCAGGACTCTGTGATAAGAGTTTTTCCTGCTGAATATTCGCAGTTTTTCGCGTAGCATTACATAACTACTCTACTCCGTGAAAATATTTTTTGGATCATTATTTAAACGAATAAAATAGTATTGCAGCATAAGCTAAGTTTAGCCTGCGGCATTCCAAATAATCAATAATATGTCACATTCGACCAAAACATTTGGAATAAAAAATCTTAATTTACACACTGTCTGGAATTTGTATAGTGATCCTAGGAAAAGGAAACTAAGGGTAGAAGCACACAGGACGCGGCGATGCGCGACAAGAACTATTTCATGTACGGCTATGCGCACGAGCACAAACCAAGCGGTGCGACGCCATCTGCAACAAACATGTGTGATTTTTTC
The DNA here is from genome assembly GCA_017312745.1 of Gryllus bimaculatus. Classification (NCBI taxonomy): domain Eukaryota; kingdom Metazoa; phylum Arthropoda; class Insecta; order Orthoptera; family Gryllidae; genus Gryllus; species Gryllus bimaculatus. Next base: position 3,499,647 of record BOPP01000119.1, on the reverse strand, counting down.
GCGCGAACTGCCCACGATCTGAACTCACCAGCGTGTGAACATCGGTGAACTTGGAGGAAGTGTTTTCGAATTCGCCAATGTGGTAAAGCCGACAAAAACTACCTGATTTTTACCGGATAGTTGCAACTGAATTTTCGTTCGTATCACACAATTAATAAAGTTACAGACATTTTAATGATACGGTGGAAAGTACACCAGCAATTTCTTAGAATTCTGCTAGCGTCCCGTTTTGAAACGTATCAGCTTTACGTACAACACTTTAGACACAAAGCAGTCTTAAGGAAGGAAATTAAGAAATAAAAATAAATGTTAAAAATTCGCTTTCTAAAAACTCAAATAATTTAATATACACATGAAAATAGATTTTTTAAATTATTGAAAGTTAATAACATCTCGAAAAGGCGTCCTTGCTTTTCTGTGCCGCAAATATTATTACTGGTGGTCGTCTTTTAATGAAATGTCAATTTTTTGCTTTTTAACTTTTGAATAATGCCATTTAGTATTAGATTTTATGTTATGACAAATGAAAATTACCCACGTAATTTGTTGGAAAATTTTTGGCGATTTCGACTTAAACGTCATTTTTTCATATTTTTGTTACATTTTTAGCTAGTTTCAGCGATTTTAATATTACATTAATGTTTTTTGCTTCAAATAATATTTAGGAGATGCAACAAATGTTTCCCACATAATTCCTGAATAAGCCTATTCCATTTCTAACTCATAAATTGTATTGAAAGCCGTTAAATTTAATATAAAGTTCCTATGAGCCTATCGGCGCCATTGCCGGTTCGGCCGATTTCGAAGTAACCTAAGACAGAGATTTCCTGAAAGACCTAAATATAGGATAACGAAAGATAACTGATGGTAACTAAAGATACAGAACAGTCCGAACCAAAAGTTTGCAAGCTGAGTTCACTTCCACGAATGGAAGAAGTCTCGATTACATCTTTAACGTATCCAAAGGCTTCCGAAGTTAATTTTATCACTCTAAAAAATAGAATAATTTTTTCTTTAAAATTCTAGTAAGAATAGAGTGAAATAAACTTTTAAGGGTAGTGTAACGTCTTGGGTGTGAATATACGCCGCAAAGAAAACAAACTCGAGTGAGTATATAAAAGTTTGTTTACATAGGTTTACATATATACAACACCTTACTACTAAGGGGGTTTGTTAGAGCTACCACTGCAGCATCCTCTCTCTACATGCGCCTTGCGACAGGCCTGCTAGGCCGCCTCACAGTTTGGCATCAGGTGCACCCCGGCAGATCGATAATATGCCTTACTGTATTCGAGGAACACTTCGCGTGGTCCGAACACATCGAACCAACATGTGCCATCTGCACTCCGCAACCAGCCAGGGAGGACAAAGTTTTGTGGACTCGCCAGGAGGAAACCAGTCGTTACCCACCCGCGCCATCGCAATGCGACGTTATATAGGAGTTAATGACCTCTGACGTCATTTCTCCCCCACGTGCTGCATTGAGACATATCTTTGACGTTGGCTCTGCACGCGGCCCCATCTTTCTGGAACATTCGGCCTTTTGCTTTACAGTTACTCATTTTGGCCACACAAATAGGCTCGGAAACCATAGTGCATTGGGTCGGCTTTTGAATTGATGCTCCTTGACGTCGTTTCTGAGCAATGCATACAAAACCTAGCAACATTGTCAACATTGTCTGGCAGTTTACAACGGCTCTTTCGGTTTTGACGTTTCGATGTGGCACCTGCTTTGCTGCGAGAAAGGGAAAAGGCAACAAGCAACTGAAGAAAAGGAGCACATATATCGCAACAAGGTTTCAATAGTTACATAAAACCTTGCTACGAGAAACGGAAACATTGTTGCTTTATTCCTTTCCCTGGATGCGACAGGGTATAAGATAAAAGTCAACCTTGCAGGACTAACAAGCCTGTGATTGCTGAAAGGGTGCTGTTGCCTCTTAAAGGAACCTGATTCCCTTCTCAAGCCTAATCACGTTGCGGAGCAGTTACAGGTCACATCAACACGGTACCTTGTCAGATTAAATACGTATTGAAAATAAACATTTACTAACATTCAAAAAACATTTACAAACATTCCTATTTAATGTTCACTATATTATCAGTAGTGTGTAATTAATAAATATTGTTCTTATTACATTAAATGTATGGGCTTATCCATATATATATATATATATATATATATATATATATATATATATATATATATATATATATATATATATATAGAGAGAGAGAGAGAGAGAGAGAGAGAGAGAGAGGGAGAGAGAGAGAGAGACACCCGAGCGGTCTCTGTAAACAAATAATGGTTAAAACAACATTTCAATAGCCGCGAGCAGAACAGAGCGGCGCCGCGAAGCGCCGCAAGAACGAAAGAGAACGGGTATTCCGCTCGCACACTGCGGGAAGAAGCGAGAAGTTCGTGGGCGGCTGAGAACAGGAGTAGCGGGTAGAACCTCGAGAAGGGAGGACGGCAGATGAGCGCGTCAGACGCGAGTTAGTGGAAAGTTGTATCGAGACGATGAATAAGGCGAAAGTGATGAGAAATAGGATTGCCGAAGGTGCAAGGCGATGAACACGTTGTACAATTGTACATTATACGTGAAGTAAGCCAGTAAAATAGTGATAGTGTAGTACATGAAAAGGAGAGAGTGCTGGTTACGAGTAACCGCCACGTGGTATTAAGAATCAGTGCGAATGAATGAAGAGAAGCAATGGCGATGATGGATGACAGTGTAATTATTTGGGATTGGTTTCTAACCGTGGAAACGAGTAATTGTAAAACGACATGTGGGGAATCCAAAATTGGACGTTGGCATTGCAAGGATTGCATCGGCGTTGGACAACACGGCGGTGGCTTCACTTCAGGCGGCGCCGATCAGTGCCACCGGGCGAAGCCGAGGTTACGGGGGGATGACGAGTGGAGAGGGGCAGCCTTGGAGGCCGCTGCTCAACAAGTATTTATGTAACACTCCAATGGAAAGAAGTACAAAGCTGATATTTTTTTAATGATGGGGCCAATTATTTAGTAACTGCATAACGAATAATAGGCGATCGTACCGTTAGGGAAAGAAAAACCAAAAGGGTACTCACAATGATGAATAGTGATCATTATACGGTAATTAGTCCTTGTAATTTCATTAATAAATGTTTTCTTGTTATTGTTCTTATTCTTTAAAGAGGTATTCTTTTTGGTTTAATGCATGGTCAGTTGCATGCAGCCAACAAGATCCCTCCCCCTGAAACGGATTCCCTGTCCAATGTTAATACATTTCACCCAATCGATGAAATAATATGTGATCATTTATTAACATACGTGATGACAGACCATTGTGTACAACAAAAGCATTGTGGATGTAATAGGTGAATTATATATATATATATATATATATATATATATATATATATTGTGACGTACCTGGGAAGCGGTACTTTCACGACAAATAAATTATGCAAGGAACAGGTACATTTTCGTGAATGGGTCTCCAGGAATTTGGCGTAGCATAGGAAGATAATCGTTATAAATTCTTTTGCATATCTAAATATTTTAATGATCAGAGAACACACTTTACAAATAGCATTTACAAATCGCAATGCGCAGGCCTTGGAAACAAGTGCACGGTCAACGTTACCTTGATGTTTTAAAAACCACCTGCTTCCTCTGGAGGCGAGCGGGGCCGTCGTGGCAACGGCGGCGGTGTCTTCGGCAATCTTCGGTTCGCCCCGAAGTCCGTCGGGAATTTGCCCTCCCTCGGTGACCAACTTCTCTGGCCCAACGTAACGGCCGATGAATTCGCCGAAGTCCACCCCCAGCCGGTACGAATAATGTCTCACGAGTACTGGAACGCACGACGCGTGATTGATGTTCGTCAGCTGTTCTAGTCTTTTCAGCGACCTTGCGCGGATCAACTTAACTTTGCGCGGATATCCGTACAGAACTACCCACTGTTATATTATACCAAGGGCGGGATTATGACACGAGCCCACCGGCCACACGATTTCCTGTCTAATTAGTTTATATCAGTTCTGGTGCGCAATTCTACTTCCACTAATCATCTGATTGTTAATCCTTATCAAACCTGGTTCCACACTCAGCGGTCACAATCAGGCCGAATTGCACTTAACAACGACGATAAATCTCTTGGACGCAGCACTGCCCCGTCCGTGCTTCACTCGAGGCCTCTCTGCGCACCACTATCCGTCGCTCGCCTCGCCGTATCCCCCCCGATTTGACCGTTGGTGTCGGTCGCGGCGTTACTGCGCTGATCAACTCCAGTACTTTATTTTAATTTATAATTGGTGATCATTGTAATTGTTCTAATTACATAAACGTTCTTCGTTTCAATATATATATATATATATATATATATATATATATATATATATGTGTGTGTGTGTGTGTGTGTGTGTGTGTGTGTGTGTACTAATGAGGGGGCAGGAAGTTGGGCCCACCTCCCCGGCCACCTGCAAAGATAATGACTCAGTATGCCTGTTCGCTAGCTGCTCGCTTAGTGCGTTTCTCATAAATGATACTCGCCAGTCTTTTCACGGCAATTTGGAGTGAATTGGAATCTGGTGGTAATTTCAGGAATTGTCTGAAATTATGTATTCGAAGTGAAAGTCTTCATTCATTGGGAGTGAAAGGGATTTTTCAATTAAGTGACAATTAGGTCTAATTCTGAATTTACAGCTTCTGAACCATAAATATCTTTTTGGTGAAGTTTCAAGTCAGGTTTTGAATTTATCACTGTATATAATTTTCCTCTCACCAGGAAGTTTAAATGGCACATGTATTTGCATGCAAATTCTTCTCTAAATATCTCCAAGTAGACACAAGTAGCTTACCACTTATATTGTGGAAGAACAGCCAGGTATACTCTCTGAGCAAGGTACTATATAATTTTTTTTACATTTTACTCGGTCAAATTCATTTTTTTTGTCAGAAATGAATGTTTTCGAATACTCTTTCTACATCACAAGTCATAATTGAAGCATACTTGTAAAATGAAATATGAGCCAATGTGAGGTTACGTTCTGCTATTCTGCTTTTGAGTTACAAATATTGAAGTATCGAGTATTTGAATTTATCACTTTATATAATTCCTCCTCACATGTGCAAACACTAATTTCAAGATACATATATATTTATGATATCTTTTCAATTAAGCTTACTAACATCAATGACAAGAATTCTTGGCAGCATTATTTAAAGAATATTGTTTAATCTGTGTTACGTACATCCGTTAAACCAATACTGTTGTTTACATTTCAGAAAATCTGAAATAATAGTGGAAAAAACTAATTAGAGTTGCCCCAATTCTGGAATTATTGTGCATAGATTTTCACACGAAATAATGTGTATAACGAACAATTCAATTTTTATTGGATTATAACATTTGGGGATATGATATATGCGAATTGATTGTTTTATGCAGAGCCTGGCTTCCCTACATATGAATTTTCCGAAAAACTATCTAAATGCTATGCTAATAGGTGTCAAACTGATGTATTCACATGTATTATGTACCAAGGTTAAAAGTGATTATATATCCATATTCTTTGATTCAATAGATGATTATCGAAACTATAGAACCTTTTGCAATACAAATCAAGTTAGATATTTTTCTTCTCATTCCTAGTCTTGCTACCGACCTGCGCTGATCGTAGTGACCGAAGCTAATTGCTGTTCAGTTATCAGATAAACCCTTTGAGGGGCGAGGCTGACCGTTCAGTGGACTAGTGTTGTGACTCAAACAGTGCAGTGCTGTGAAGGTTTTATTTCTCTGTGCTATTCAAAACAGTTTCCGCGAGGAATCGTCGACGCACCTGCGACGACGTACCATCGTGGGCTTAATAAGCGCCAAATATCTACAGTAGGAGTGAATGACTCGTACAGGCATAACGTAAATTCAACGCCGGATCACGGAAACATCAACAAACGCCCGAGTTCCCTTCTTCACCAGAAGCGGTGTCATCAGTCCTGGAGTCGCTTAACAACTGTAATGCGTTTATGTCGCATCATCTACATTTTCCGGGGACCCACCAACAACAGCTATATACATCTAGACAGCCAGTCTAACAAGATATCGCCCAGCAGTCGTTACCGCAAATAGGTTCACAACCAACAATTCAGATAAGTAGCATTCAGACTACTAGAAAAAATAAAAGATCTTCTCAAACATTCCAATTTCAATACAAGAGACAGAGGACCGTATGTAGAAGTTCAGGTTAAACACAATCGATGATTACATCACATTACGAAAAACCCTATCAACAAAAGAACTATATCACCATACTATCGAGATCCAACAAAATCAACTATTTCAGTTGTGTCCCAGTCTCATACATACGAAGATAAAATCTTTCAAAAACTCGGCACTATAATTTATCCTGTAATAACAGTCATAAGACTGACTTTCAAAAACCAATGCCGGAATGAAAATCTACAAACTGAGAAACCAAGACGTTTGACGAAATGTATTCCAAAGAATCAACAGCACTGCAAATAATTTGTCGCAACAAGTTAGATAAATAAAGGTCAAAAGACTTTAGCGATACGGGTGTATTTTTCAGTGAATTTGAGAAAGCAGTAAATGAATTCAAGTGTGCAGGCGCTAAAGTATCAGAAAAGGAGAAAAATGGACTACATGTTGAGAGCACTGCCAGAATCGTTGAGTTATATTGGTGATTTAATTGATGTTCTGAAAATAGACAAAACTGTAGAATTAGTGAAAAATACTATCGAGATGATGAAATTGAGAGACGAAGATGAACATTCAAGTACGAGATCCAACAGTGAAAGCAAGGCGAGCATGACGAAACAGGAGCAAAATTATTATCAGACTGGCAGAGGCAGAGGGTCCTGGAAACGTGGCGGACAATTCAGAGGATACAATCGAGGTAATATCAACAAAGAGGTTATAAGACTTGGCAACGTGATCGGAACGAGCAGCATGGACGATTTAATAATTGACAACGTCGTAACGACTAGCATGGAAGCTATAGCAACTGGCAACGTGGCCGAGGCGAGCAGCATGGAGGGAATGGTAACTAGCAACGTGGCCTGCGTGTATCTAGTAGTACACAGTATGAATAGTTTTCCGACAAATATTGTATCTATGGTGGCGTGTAAAGAGACAGGTACAAATTTGAATCACAAATTGATTGGTTACTTGATAGTGGTTGTACAGATCATGTAATTATTACCGACGAATATTTTTCTGATTGTGTAATTTAAAAAAAACTGTAGATGTTAAAATTGGAGATAGTAAGTTTTTAAAAGCTGCTAATGGTCGGACATGTAATTAGCTAATTTTCAGTTTATGATAAAAAAGTTCCAATTGAATCGCATAATGTATTTTATGTTGAGAAAATGGAAAGAAATTTGATTAGTTATGCAAGAATCACAGATAAAATTGTATCAGTAGGTAATTATTCCAAAATTTTTATTCATTAAATAATTTAATCAAAAATTAAATCACGAGTTAATTGCAATTATTTGAAATAATGAAGATTATATCAAATGACTAGTTCAATCAATGTTAAAGAAGCTAATGTAAATATCCCGAGAAAAAACTCAAGCGGTGTTACATCAAAAGAAAAGTGACACCGTGTATTAGAGCATGTAAATTTTAACTATTTGCAAACATCAACTACTAGTTGACATACCTCAAAAATTAGAATTAGAATTTATGAAATGCAAGTCATGTATTGAAAATAAAATGCACAATTTATCTCTCGATAACAGTATAGAAGTGTAGCCAAAGAAATTTTAGAAATTGTTCACACTGATTTAAGGCTAAATGTCCCGACACTAGTACAATTTGTAGCCTCCTCGTGGCAGCACCAAAATAAGTAAAATTTACTTTACCGATAACGTCTGAACCAATGGTTCGATTTTCGATCTGTAAACAACATTTGACGCCTTTTTAAAATAGAATTTACGCTACGATGACCTTTTTCCAAACATCTAGCAAAAACGCGAATTTAAAATTAGTTTTAAAACTTCTGAGAACAAATTAAAAAATATGGGCTTATAGCGCGATGGCGGCATGCTTCCTGAATCCAACGCCGTGACTATCACACAAATCGACGAATAGGAGCGTCGTAAAGAGAAATTTACGAAAGCACCTCCCTCCCCCTTCCCCTTCAGCGCCGTTGCGTCATCCACCCGACTGTTGTGGGCCCTCTGTCGGCGCGGCGACACGGCCAGGCCAGGCGGCGTGGGCCAGCTTCGGCGGAGCAGGCGGGACTTGCAGGATACGCAAGCCAGACGACTTGCAGGATACGAAACCACATATTTAATTAATATTACTGTCACCTGTCTTACATACGAGATTGAACTAAAGAATTCGTCGAAGACCTACAGTGTAAGTATTCAGCATATTGACGTGTTTTGCAATTTTCCGCCTACGCGAGAAGTCGAGGAAATAGTATATCTGCTTTAACAACATTGTATGAATGTTCAATATCACTTCATCTAATCTAGAATGTTTCTTGTTCTGAGAAGACATGAACTCAATAAGCGACATGTTGTTTGCTTCTTGTTCGTAACACAAGTGTACAGCGTATTCATTTTAATTTGGTTTGTGACGTTTGGTGGAACGATATCGCTTCTGTTCGTCGTAAAGGCCAAACAATACACAGCTAGGGAAATTATACATCTCGTTATTAACAAATGTGACGAAGCAAAGAATTCGGGCGTTCTTCAACACACGCTGCATTACAGCAATTTTCGGGTAGTAAACTATACTGAAGTATCTGTTCAAACTGTGACATCAATTAAAAAAGTAGGATTTGAAGCCGGGGGGGGGGGGCAGACTTGAGTACTCCCGGTTAGAAAAGGCAATATTGTGAAGATAAAAAATCTACATTGATAACATCCACTTATTGCTTATTTGTTTTCCTTATTCTCGTATGATGTTTTAATTCTTTCCTATGGATACTAGGCGTAATATATTTTGGGACAGCTAGTAGTTGCAACTTAGGCGGGGGGAGGGGAGGCAGCTTCTAAGAACTTCCTCAGTCTCGCAATCGAGACAACTCCCAACTAAAAGAATGAGGTCGTTTGGGGATAAGCGGACGCAGTAGACACGTGGACGTGGAGCAGGAAGTGTAAAGGGGGAAAGGGCACCGAGTAAGCGATCCGATCAGTGAACTTGGTGTGAGCATTCTCCGCGTTGTCTATTTGTGAACCACTGTCACAGTGCCATATCGGACTTGGAAATCCCGGGCCCCCTCCCCCACGGCATCTTTACGCGAGTCCAGGTTCGTTCGTTTTCTAGTCCCTGCTCTAGTCCTTTGCGGCAGGTGGTGATGAAAGACCAACCGCCCGATGCATTTGGAGCAACAACCTGCTCAATAGTTTTCACAATCGACAGGCT
>BOPP01000119.1:3468580-3480417 GCA_017312745.1 Gryllus bimaculatus | reverse complement strand
GCCGTCCGTGAAGTTCAATGTTCAAACCGAGGTTAATATAATCCAGAACTTAATCGATTCTGACGTAATTTAAGTAGTGATAACAACACCCAATAATTGCAGTTGTTGTAACATATACGACAAGAAGAAGTAAATCAAACAGCCCTGAAATCAAAAAACAACGAAACGTCAAAGTGCCAAACAGTAACTAACATACTCAGACCAATAGATTTTCAGACCATCGAAACTACATTAATGACGATGAACCCAAATAACAAAACATCCAATGGCAAATCCACAAATCTAAACAATATTCAATAGGTGCAAAAGCCTACCGGCCAATCATTTCTCCCAACTGTACTGCAGAAGGGAATAATGGCAAAGTACTGCTTCTTGATAGCGGAAACTGTGATTGCTGCGTGAAGAGTTGCTGTATTTGATCTAGTTGTAGCTGTTGTGACTGTAGTTGTTGCTGTTCTTGCAATAGTTGCTGTAGTTGTGCAATAACATTTTGTTGATATTCACATAAACTGTTTGGTATAGGTGAGGTTCCGTTCACTACTTCCATTGCTGCTGCTATGCTCTGTCCGAGGTCAGAGCATGTTATTTGACTTTCACTGATGTTTTACAGAACACTGCACTCAATCACAAATTTGAAATAAATAGGTTTAATTTACGTGCACTTTCTGAAGCCTACACTGAAATTCTTCATACGCACACTGAATAAAGTAACTAACTAGAACGCTAATACACTTCGTTCTCTCTGAGTTCGTTATCTTCTGCGCGTAGCGACACGAACAAGGTAAGCACTGCAGAGCAGCGGCCACGACCGTTCACCTCCGCTGCTAGACGAGAACTCATGAACTGAAAGTAGATTCAAATAATACTATAGCTAAAATTTTTACTGAATCGTTTAGTAAAATTCGTGAAAATTCGAGAAATGTTAAATGTAATCGGGTAAGTAGAGATATAGAGTAAGATATTATTATGAATATTGTAATATAAATGTAAGGAGCCATGTTGGAATATTTACGTATATTTATATTAGAGAAAATGTATATACTGACATCTATAGGATTACTACGTAACCAGTGACTGTATATAAGTGTACTCACGATGCGCATTCTATGATTCTTATCCTGAAGATTGAGCTGAATGGATGTAGCCTGCACACACACCAATAAACAGAGTTTGTAAGTCCATGAGTTCATATTTTATTTAACAAACAATAATAGAAATCGCAAAAGCGTTCGATGTTGTTCAACACAACTTGCAAATTGAGAAACTCAAAATATGACATGAGGATCGTGGAGTGGATGAATGAATTTCTCTTCGGCCGGAAACAAAATGTAAGAGTTTTGGAAACAGTTTCAGGATATCACTTCCGCGGTCCCGCAGAGATGTGTCACTGGCCACCTACTCTTTCTTGGCCTCATTAATGACTGATCAAAAAAATATTGTACAGCGCGTCTGATTACACTAGGGAACAAAAATGTTTCTTTTCATACCTCCAGGATGGAAGTAGGTGATTTCAAAGGAAACAATTACGCTAATTTCGAAAATGATTCTAGTTCTATCACGCAATGTTCAAAAGATATGATCATATTTAATATTAGAAATAAATAAATCCTATACTAATTCCACATTGTCATTTCTGTTATATTACTAGAAAATTTTATAAACGTCCTTCATATGAGGTAAAAAGTCAAAAATGGAATACGTATATCCATGTAATAATATGCAGACATTAAAATGGTTTGTTGATATTCTCCACAACATTGGTAGAGCGAATGACAAGGATTTGAGTTTTCCGTCCAACCACAACCGAAGTTTCGTTGTAAAGATGTCAACACTGGTGAGCAGTCCATGGTTTGTCCTGATCACAAAAGACAGCAAGTATAAAGAATACGCAAGTTTTGTAATTTCATGTATTTTTTCTCCTTTGGAGTTCCGCTGTGAACCTTTACCAAACGTAACAGAATTTATCGGGTTGATTCGCACACTTTTGATGTGAAATAACAATTTGTATTTTTTCGAACCGATTCAATTCTACAGATCTTGTCGCGAATTTCACTTTATAAAAACTACAGAACTATAATGTATTTGCGGTACACGAAACCAGACACGAACTTCACAAGCGCTGCGGGTACAGTTCCGCATGACACTGGCTTACTCAGAATCTGTCACACCAACAGTTGAATATTCGTATTCTTGAGATAAAGTAACGGGCTAAAATACAGTAATCTCTCGTTATCAAGAACTCCCTTGACACGAATTTTCCCGTAACACGAACAAAACTTGAGTACTGGCAAAGAATTACGATAATACCGATATTCATAATACTCGGATTAACACGAACTCCGATTATTTCAGTTCCATGGAATTCGACTTAAAAAGAGTTTACTGTAATTCCTTTGATTGACTGATGCGTGGTAGGAAATATGAGGGCGCACGTCACTTGTTTTCAAAACATCCACTAAAACCTACACTAATTGATCGCGACTGCCACACGCGACAATAGAGACGGCAATCTTCGAATACAGAAAGTAAAAAAAATCCCGAAAACCTGAATGTTTATATCTCATGAAAGTGGCATAGATGAAAACAAATATTTTATTTTTAAATAGATATATTTGGTCTATTATTTAAGGTCACATGAACATCTAGGTCATTTGCGACCACTATTACATTTAACGGTATGGTAACTGTGAATATGACGATATGATATGATGATGGTAGGGGGTAAAAGGACGTACACAATAAAACCCGACGCGGGACCCGAATCCGCGATCCTTCGGTCCGAGATCTTGCTGGGCACTGCTGACTTAACGATCTTGGCCATTCGGACCGGATAAAATAGGGTTTATGCGTATTGATTCTACATATTTGACAGGTGCAATTTAAATGTATTTGCATTAATAGCAAGATACGGTACGATAAGGTATTGCAACCGAACTTGCCACCAAAATTACCGCAGCGCGCCGAGCATTCAGTAACCCTTACGAACATGTGTCATTAAATCTAAGTGACCGTAGCTCAACGTGGGTGTTATCACAGACCTGATGAGTTGATTTAGTACAATTTGGTTCCAGATACTCCATCTGGGAGTACGGTCGTGAATGAACATACGCAAGTTTACGACAAATGAACAAATCGAAAGTTGAAATTCTGTAACATAAAATCACGTATTCTGTCCAAAAATAACGTAATAATGAAATGTTTGAATACTAGTAAGAACACAAATGACGTGTTCCCAAATGACGTTGGACATGGACGTCACTGCCAAATTAATAATGATTCTACATTCTATGCAATTCTAAAACGATACTGATTTATCTCGCCTTTGAGTTTACGTTAGCAATAACAGTAATCGCCTAGGCTTCCAGCTGGTGCAATTTCTAAGGAATCTGGTCCTAGCGACCTCAGTCCAAGGTTAACCCCTTTTAATTGTAGAAAAAAATTAACACCTTTATGATCTCATCATAATGTACACTTATTGTGAGACACAACCTTTAAAAATTGCAATCTACAGCACGACATTTTCGGTTACTCATTCCTCTGAAATTGAATCATTTACCACTGGCTTCGTTAAGTTTTTTATTTCGTGGTTTTACTTTGTTATTAACTTAAATTACATAATTTACTGTCACTGCTTTCACCTACACGAGTACTCACGCTCCTGCATTTGCAAATGGCGGAGGGACCTCGCCGGCGCCGCCGTCGTAGCGTTGACACCACGAAAGGGAGCCGACCCGCTTCTCCAGTGCCCTCGCCTGCGGTAGGGAGCTCGCTGGCTCTCCACTCGGATCCGACTCGTCCGCCAGCGACACCTCCTAGAAGCGAGCCCGCGACCTCGATGTTGAAGCTTGTCTTCATACACCAGGCGCGATGCTGGACGGCTGGGCTCCGCGTTGATTTCGCCTAAGATTAACCTCGCCTTTTTCTCCAGAGCGAGTTGTTTTGGAGCCGCTCGTGCTAGAGTTTCAACGCAGTTATAGAATGAGGCGTAGAAAAGCAGTTCGTGGTGCCTTGGACTACACTCCAACAAAACACTTATCGATTTGCTCCTTCAAAAAATATGGAAGCAGTCAGTGTGACTCCGCTCCTGACGAAAAACAGGGAGTTACTCTAACATAAATTTTTAACAGCTCCTCCTCACGCGAAACATTTTAATAGAATCAGCTCTTCCTCTGACGACATATTTTGGTAGAATGAGTTCCGCAAAGGACAGAAGTTAAAAACAAAAAACGACTAAACTATTCCGCCCGCAGCTTCCCTCGCATTTGACCTTTCTGACCAATGGCAACTTGCAATTCCTTGTATTGATATTGTAAATTTGTGATTGGTCAGCTGTGGTTTCATTCCACTTGACCGCCGCTGACGTCAAACCGTGACACCGCAGCCACGCTATATTCACATTTGCGTGAGTAGACCAACATCACAAATTTTGGTTTTGGGGGCCTAATTCGGAGCTCACCTCAGTATAAAGACACGGTATATTTAAACATTGTGCTGGGATATTATATTTTTATTGTGATATTCATAATTTACGAATAAAATTTAGTATGTTGCATACTCTACCTTCCTGGAACCTCCTGGAGGTAAAAAATCTTGTTCCCTAATATTATTTCCAGATGACTACATAGTCTTGTGTCATTAAATGAAACATGGATGTCGACCATTTACTGACTTTAAAAAGCTAGAATACTGGGGAATCTCTAATAAAATGAAAATTAATTGCTCTAAAAGCCAAGCCATTACGTTTTGTAGAACTCGCAGTTATTCCGTTTTATCTTATCGATATTAGGCTGTGACATCAGGTCGCTTGCTACTGCTACTTGCGCTTGCAGGTTTAGGAGTTCTCTTCTATACAAAACTCAGCTGGGATAAGCATGTAAATAAAAGTGGAAAAGCAGGTAGAAATGTATACTTTGTTATGCGCACACACGAAAAAGCAGTAAAAAGAAGCGGTAGTTTACACTTTCTTATTCGCCCTATTCTAGAATACAAAGCAACTTGCGGGGACCCTTGCAGAAAGGAGCAAAGATACAATACAATGGATAAAATTCAAAGGCGGAGAGAAAAGTTTTCATTTAGTAAACAAAGCATATTCTTAAGTTTGACTTGGAAACCTTTAGTATCGCGTAGAAAAAGGTCAGTCTTTGTGCTCTATTTGAAGCTCACATAAGAGAACCGGCGTGGGTTGAAATTCAGAGCAGAATCGAGTAGTACATGTTAGTGTAAGTAAGGGGAGACGATATGGCAAGGAATGGGGAAATCGCGCACGGTCCGTGGCCAATTTGGCAGGGTGCTGCTCCGGCATTTGCCGTGAATTCATCCAGACAGCGTTAGAACTTGACCTATCTACTAGTGTCGAAAATCCTTCCTCCATCGGGAGTCGAATCCCAGGACCTTCCGGTCAGAGGGTCAGTGACATCAGTTGACGCCCTGAGCCACCTCTCCCGTTGAAGTGGAGTGAAAGGCGAAACGACAATTAGCAAAAACGTACTCATACTTCATGCAATAGTTGTGTTTTTGTGATTCATATGCGGTTTTATTTCCTTTGCTTACTAATCATTATTTATTATATTGTAATTTATTATTATTATTATTATTATTATTATTATTATTATTATTATTATTATTATTATTATTATGACATTCTACCACCAGTGTTTGTAACTATTAGCAGAATAAATCTAGGTGTCACCTGGCGGTCCTTGCGGTATTTGACGAGACTGCCTTCTGAATTCCTCTGGGAACTCAAATTTTTTTATCCGGGGTTCCACTGCAACATGCAGGCTTGCCGTTGTTGGAAAACCTGCAAAAATACACCCTTGCTTAGAGTATAGCTGCAAATGTGTATATTTTATAAGTTGTGACCATGCAATTTCAGATATTTTCCGTGCACAAGATGCATGATGTATTTAAATTGTCTGTCTGTAGGAGATATCGATGCGCACAGCAGTAGTTGTTTATTCTATGCATACTATGGGTGTTACCGCTGGCCGGCGGGGGAGATCCGCGGCGGGTGCGGCGCGAAACCTTCCGCGCTACTCGCAGCAGCGGAACTCGCTGTTCCGTCCACACCGGAGCGTCAATTATGAGTCAGCGTTTGGTGGCAGTTTTCATCATCCGGTGAACAAGAGGCGCTTGCTTCTATTCATGCAGGGTTTAGAAATGTCAAGTTACTCGTATGTTCTGTGAGAACATGCGGTATGGTAATTTTTCCTTCCTGAATTACAATTTTCCCTCAAATTGTTAATATCTCTTAAGAAAACGTACAAAAGGGGTCCATGATTTTGACATAAAAAAGGAAAAGAATTTCGCACCTTAATGCCACAACGAACACGAAACGCTTTTAATTTACTAGAATGACCAGTGATTATTTCATGAAATATTAAATCTAAACGCAGGAGACTTATCCGGATCTGATTGCGAAAAAACTGACACTTAACAATCATGAAGCTCCCTCACCTTAAGAAAGATTTTATATGTAATATTTCTATTGAATTACTAAAATGTACAATTTTTTAAGAACAAAAAAATTCAAAAATCTAAGTTTAATGTTATTTAAAATGAATTAAATTACTGAACACGATTAGAAGTATTTTTTCTGACCGTTCAGTCTTGTCAGATTCACTGGCGAACTACAAATATTCGACATTTGAGGAGTCTTTGTCTTGATTTTTACAGCAGAACTCGAACTGCAGCAGTAAACCGTCGCGAATTAAACGCTGCCAATCCGAGCATGTCTGAACGTGCTCATGAGCCAACACTTGACGCAAAATTTCTGCTGAAGACATTTCACCAAGGGTGCAGATTTTCCGCAGCGGTCTGTGGGAGCTTGTAATACTCTCCAAAGAAAGTAAATTATGGCATATATTGGGTCAAGATTTCTCCACTTTTTCGTTTCCAATCGTCGATTTTTGGCGAAACATTAAAACACTTTCTCTTTACTCTGACAGGCGACCGCTCCCGGAACCCTTTTGTTACTTATTCTGCTTAATTTTCTATTTGAAATTTCACCCGGCAGTGGCCCGAAGGTTCTATCAAGATTGCCCCGTCATGATATAAATTTATATAAGTTATTCTGATAGACCGTCTACACAGATGTTCAGGGACGACAAATTTACGTATGATAATTATTTCTTTCTTACGCAGGATTGGGAACTCTTTGCTGCTATTCAGAAATAATAATAGTTACTTCGGTTTAATACATTTCCGTCTTATTCTGCTGTGAAACATACATATATATCCAACTATTCTCACTAATAGCAACCACTCTCCTTTGCATGTATGGCCAATTATACCTTTTAATTACTAATTTACAATTTTTAATCTGATACAAGACTTGGTATTTCTACAATTGTGAATAAACAAAATGTTCCCTGGTTTATTACTTTCCTTTCGTTGAGCACTCTTGAACTGTGTTCTGTCACCATTTTAGTTCCATTTTCGTTGAATTTGGTTCACTCCAACAGTATTCACATCTTCCACGCACGCAATTATCTTGCCCGACTCCTTATACATTTGCCTATTCATAAAAAAGTATTACTGACTCGTAACATCTCGCCTTTATGTCCGATTCCTACCTCTTAAGAATAGCCTCTCTCCTTCGAACACAACCACGTCCAAGCATCTGCCTCCCTATTGTTTGTGTTGCGCGCTCTGCTGTCTGCGCTTCAACTGTCTCCTGCCCTGCGCGAAATTGTAGTAAATGCGTTTCTTCTTCGCTCTAGTGCGCCGGCCATTCCATATCTCATACACGACCTAATTCCTGATTGGTCACTCACACTTAAACACCGTGTCTGTTTATTCTCTGGTTCTTGTTCGTAAGACTTTGCTTACCCAGGAAAATTTCTCACGTGTCCTTTTAACTGTTTCATTTACCACATTTCATATTATGTATATATATATATATATATATATATATATATATATATATATATATATATATATATATATATAATTTCCATTATCAATTCTGTTGACCTTCCCATGAATTATTTTTAAATAAAATTCAGTTCATTGTTTCTCTTCCCTCACCTATTGTTCGTATTTATATTTATATGAATTTATTGCTCCCGTTTATTGTGATAGCCTATTACATTATAATGTAAATGCATGGTAAGGGAGACGCTAATATGTATTTCTATTTTTCTTTAAAAAGGGCATGTACAATTTTTTTGAAAAAGGGAGCAATTTTCCCGTAAATTATACTAGTGGTTAATTCATTTTTCTCCTTTTTCTAAAATAAAAACAGCTCTCAATTTCCTTTTACATTGTTTCACGGAAAGAGCAAAGAACGCTTACAAATATGACGCAGGCAGCATGTTGTTGAACTCTCGATTTCTGCTAAATATGTCCAAAGTTAGAAATAAAGCGAAAAAGTATCAGCTCTCGTAGCACCCAACCCTTATATACGATTTTCACCAAAAATGATATTTCCCCGTCTTACTGAACAAACTCAACACCTCGAGAGTTTGAAATGGATAATTTGATATTTGAGGGTCACTTAACATGAAGTCTCAAAATTTTCTCAAAAAATTGATTTCGATTAAATTGAAAAATTTTTCGATTAAAAATTGTTCTTGTATACTGTTAAGGACACTTAAAAATGTCTCAGGTCTCTTTGTCATTGAGATGTCAGAATTTTGGAATGTTGCAAATGACCAAAATTTTTAAATGTCTTCCTACAACTGCAATATTGAAGGTAGAGAGTTTCTTAATTTAATCTGTTCTTCAAGGAAGGATCTCGAAATCTGATCAATGTTTCTAAATATAAATACTGTTGGTGAAATTTTGGATGAAATATAGACAACTTAAAAAAGTATTTTCTCCAAACAACTCCATTTTCTCCTCAAATATATTCCTAGTATGTGACAAAGTTGGAAAAGAAAATTGCCGCTGGTCTCTTTAACAAATTTTCTCTATTATTTAAAATCGCAAAAGTTAAAATTTACAAAAGTACAATTTTGATGATGGAGATTTTTTCTAAAATGAAAGTGTTCAAAAAAAATTAGATATTCAAATAAGGTAATGTGAATTTTTTGAAAATAATGAGTAGATTCAGTTTAATTTCTGCTTTCTTAATAATGCAATTAATGTGTTTAATCTTAAAATGGCTCCAAAGTTTTCATACAATTTTTCCACTGACAGAGGAAAGGACACCAAAAACAGGGGAATCTTCATTTTTGTTGACTTTCTTAATTCTCAAAGATTGCATAAGTTAGAAAAATGCGAAAGAGTATATGCTGTTCTAGCTCAACAAGTTTCTATAAGCTTTTAATCGAATAGATCAAAGTGCATTTGTAAATCTGGAATAGTTCCAATGTTTTTTAAACTTCTGAAAATGTGGAAATAGGAATTTTTTAAAATATTGTTGGAAGTTGTCATACATCTCCAATATTAAACCAGACGCTTCGTTTTCAGTGCTATAAATCCTTCGATATTATATCTTTAAATGATCACATTTACTTTCTCGTTACAACATACGCAGTAAATTGAGAAAGTATTGTAATGCTGCGGAGGAAAATTAATTTTCGATAGAATAACTCTTATTGTCGGGCCCTAGAAACGACAAAGTGGTTAAACTTTGTCCCTATGTACATATTAAGTTACACTCTCTCACTTGTAAGGTCAATTTATTTTGAGAAGTTGTTTTCGATCATCATACAGACAGTATTATACCAGTTAGTAAGTTGTATTGCATGCATACATTTGTATTCGAAAAGCGGATACAACTTTATAACAACGGCTATAACCTTAGCTTGTTATATTTGCGTAAAATGTATGCGTTGGTATATTTACCTAAACTTTCTGGAAATGTCGAGTAGATATAACAAGAGAGCAGTACCAGAATCTGTAATAATAATAATAATATATTTCGTTAATATTTGTCTTTGTTATACATAGTTTTAGTTTGGCTCGCTTTGAATGCTTGATTCCTGCTTTGCAAACTGACTAAACCCGAACATTTGCCTCGGGAAAAGTGTTATGGGGAATGTTATGAAATAGCAGCCATATCATATGAGGTGACGCGTGCCACAGGCGTCGAAACTGTAATATTCTCTCATCGTTAATCGTCGTAAGTCAAGGTGATAACGAAGTATGAATGATTGCTGATTCATTTGCTAATCGTATATAATTAATAATCGTAAATAACATACATCCATTACGAAATGACCAATTCATTGTGATTCCTCTTGATTACCCAGGGATGCTGTGATCATCTCCCGGGACGAGAGAAGAGAGCAATGACGCGGCCTACACCCTCCCCAACGCATTGATTTTTAACGGTGCAACGGAGTAAACCGATGCGCAGCCGAAAGTTTAACTCACGAAGGATATCTTCACAGTCGCCATCATCTCATCGATGCTCGACGCTTGCTCGTCTCACTCGCACTTCCCTTGTCCCACTCGGAGTTGGTGAGGCTTTGCTCACTGGTGGATTGGGCTTTACACTCACGGCGCTTTAATAGGAAACCCATCCATTTCTCCTTCTAAAATGCGACGTCAGATGGATAATTATGAAACTCCGCACATGTAGATATGCGTGATTGGTAGAACGACATCAGAAGCGAAGACGCTTATCGAGGTCCGACCTTTGACAACCTAAACATGTATGATCATAAAAGTTTCTTTTTAATGCTTCAATATTCTGACAATCTAAGAAGTGAAATTAAGTTTGATGAATTGTTCTCTCCCCATTGTCATTTCAAGTCACGCCACTGTTTAAAAATAAAATTATTAATGACATAGTTTATTGCACAAAAGATAATTACAAATGAAGAATGGGTATAAGTTTTTCGTTAAGGGTAAAAGCTATTTTATTTGCAAATTTTCATTCAAAAATGTTAAGATTTTCTTGAAAAATGTCATAGGGACCCTTCACAAAATTAGCAATTTCAATCTGATTTTTACTACTAAGTTTTTAAAATTTGGAGAAACGTCATCAAAAGATATTTGAAACACATATACAGTCAAACGCAATAAATTACTTTTACTTTTTTGTTACCTCTCCCATGGTAGAAAGTTCTGTTATGCTGCGCGAAAAAACTGAGAATTTTCAGGACAAACGTTCGTATTATAGGACTCTGGCAAAGGAAACGTGGGTAAATTCAGTTGCTAGTTTTTGAAAACAAATCTTCTAACAGATGGTTTAGCCTGGGAATCCGTGTTGTGAAAGTCTTTGATACTTAAAAATTCGATTGACGGCAAAACGTCTGTCTGCCCGTCTGTCAGTCCGTCTTTTTGCTCGTCTCTTTGCACATTCTGTGTGTCCATCTATTTGTAAATAACGCTAGAGGTTCAGCTGATTTTCTCCAAAATTGATATTCACTAATCAATCTGGCTGATTTCATGGTCCTTTGAATTTGAAACCAATATTTTAATTTTTGAGTTCTCTACATGAAGCCCTTGGGACATTTTCAAAATTTGCAAAAAATAGCTCAAGCTTTTCTGCTTAAGCATTGTTATTGAATAGTGAGAAGGACGATTAAGAAAATGACGTATGTCTCATGTTCGTAAAAATGTCTGATATTGAGGCTGCAAAATATTGCCTAGATGTTTGGGAGAGCAATTGCAGAAACTGGGAAGAGAGTTTAATGCATCACCTTCTGTGTTCTTATCAGACGAAAAATTCTTTTAAAAAAATGACAATATTTGACAATATTAACCCTCTTTTAATTTCAAACGCCTAATGACAAGATTTTTTTTTCTAACATCTGCTTTATTTGCAATTTTTTCTACTCGAACATTCGGCAAATACAATTGTACATACATTATTCACATGTAAAGAAACCATCCAATTCTGGTTCTTTCTAAAAATGGTTTTAAACTAATTGTCCAATTCA